>QTSX02006402.1:318747-587683 GCA_014839935.2 Entomophthora muscae
ATGGTCAAATGATAGTGGTGCCACCAACTTAATGATTAGTCAGTAAGTCCTTTGGTGGCTCATTTGGTGAACTACTCGGGGTGTTAATTCCCGAGAGAGAGTAATTGAAGATGTTGCAACATCTCCCCCTGGGTGTGACAGAAATTGCAGGATAGTAAGAAGCTGTCTCCAAGTGGTGGGGAATTACCACCCAAATCCACATAGAGTTAATGATTAACCACCAACGCAGCTTCAGATACTGTTTTGTAAAATTTCCAAATGAGATACTAGGATTAAGTAAAATAATTAATCCCAGCCAGAGTAGCCCAAGATATATAGCCTGGGAAGGCATCAGAGAGTCCTCAGAATAAAATTCAGGACATTGAGATACTACAAGATTTTCAGCTTCAAAGACGGGTGGAACAACTCCAAGATTGGTAGGCACAGAATTAACATTGGGTGGTGTTGTCAACTAAGTGCCAACGGCCGGGCCCCATCTGCCAGTAATGATTTGGCTGAGGATCAGATTGTAGGGGATGTAAAACAACAACCCAACTACTGGATGCATTTCTTAAAATAAAATTAGACCAAGTGATAAGTGATTTTTATTGAGTAAATTTTGGGAGGACTCAACTCTTAAGAGTTGAAACAGTGAAAATTATTCAATATATATCAAAAATTGACTAAGCAATACCACCTGGATCCTGGCCTCCTATTTCTTCCACATTGTCAAGTAAGTATCTGGTCCAGGTTGCAAAGAACCCTTGAGTGACCAACTTCTTATGACCATGCTGATAAATAAGTTCATATTGGGTGACCCTTAAATTATGTCAATTTATCAACATCAACTTACAGGGGGGAATCAGATTTGACCAGCAAACTGGGGCAGCCGTAACCATTTTCAATCAACCGTTTGATTCAAGTCTGTCAAATCAGTCAGTTTTGTTAAAGGGTTTCCAGCTTTCTGAGCTTTCTTACTTGGCCAAATAATTCCTGGCATTATGGAACTTACTGTCATGAATGATATTTCAATACTTGTATTGAAAATCTGGAAATTGAAACCCAGTTCTCAGGGAAAGACTTATGTTGACCAGAGTGAACAGGGAACCACCCAACTGCTAGTTGGGTCAAGCCCTGGACCACCAGAGATAGGTGTCCCTAAACAGGGGGAACAGAAACCTGCCAAGCATCAATACTTGAGGTTTGAAATCAACATTGGAGACCCTGTAATTGAACCCTGACTCTTCAAAGACTACTTGAGTCACACAAAGTGGACAGGAACCCACCCACTTGTTAAATTGCAAACCCAAGTTGATGAGTTACTCTGAGACCTGCCAGTCTCCTGAGGACAATTCCCCAAATGGTCACCAGATTGATGCCAACCTTGCGCCACCAAAAATCCAGACCTATGCAGAGGTTGTAGCTTGTCTTAAGGAGGTTAAAACAAAACCTACTGTTAACTCTGCCAATGACCACCAGCAACTGCTAGTATTCTGTCCAGAATGGGTAGTACAATTGAACTACTCAGGTGGTATAGTGAACAGTGGCGGAAAAACAAAGCATTGCCACTTCTATTCACCAGAGCAAGCACAACCTGGATCTGCCGCCCTCCCAACTCTAAGCCAAGATCCATACCCCGCCAGTGCCCTGTCTGTGAACCTGAACCCTGAAAAAATTGAAGAAGCAAAAACCCATGGTATAAAAGCCCCAACAGTATGGTGATGACCATATTGTCATTTTTGATAATAAAGTTTTATGAACCTTTGGTTTGAACAAATCTTACCTTATCTAGTCTTAGTGATCTTCCATCTTAACTCCAGCCAAGTATACCATCAGGCAACCGCCCCCTCTGGAGACCAACCTGCTGACTCTCCCCAGAAACTATACTGTCTCCCAGGAGCCCCTTTTGGACCTGCGCATTTTATCAAATACCTGCCCAACCCTGCCTATGCGGAGTACAACTTGGAGACCATCCTTATTGCTGATCCCTTGGCAAGGACTAGAGAAACTGAATACATAGGACATGAAGGAAAGTGGTACAAGAGGCCGCCCATATTGTTCAAAGACAAGTACAATTATCTGCCTGCCTACTTTTTTCCCATGACTTCACTCTTAACCCCATAACCCAACCGCCCAATGAAGACCCCTACCGCGGCCAAGACTACGTCCACCCAACTGTTTGGAGTACTCTACATTAATTTGACAGGAATGGTGGACACTATGGTGCTCAATTCAGGACCCTGGTCTTTGCTTGGGCAATCCGTTTCCTATATTATCAAGTTAGCACCCATCCTATGGTGGGCATTACCCTCTGGCCCGGCCATATTCAAACCCAAGCCAACCAATGCCTTTACCTATGCCTGGCTTCCTGACACTTACTGTGACATTACCCTCTGCTTTAGCCCAGGGCACAATACCACCATCTGGAAGATAGGATAAGGAAAAGTTCTTGTGGGCAGGGGGGAGTTTCATGGCAGCTAAAGTGGGCCCAGGATGACCAATGGCGGTCAGGTTGTGCTCATAGAACTCTTGAATAAGGTCTGGGGAATTGGAACAATCATAGTGTGGAACCCACGAGTTTTCAGAATCAGGATAACCCTTCTATGACACCAAATATTCCAAGCAATGTCAATTCTTACGGGAAGCCAAAATACACTTTAGCTCATACTCAGGCTCTCCTTCCACAAAAATGGGTTTGGAAGAAGGAGTCTTAGTACCCTTAAAGGGAGTAAGAAGGTATTCATGGAAGGTGAGGAAAATCTTGAAAGCCAGGGGTAGATCTAGCCAATATGTGGAGGGACCAATTTGACGTTCAACCTTGAAGGGACCAACTTGCTTGGGACCTAATTTGCATCAGGGGACCTTCAGGTTCATATTGCAAGCATTCACCATGACTAGATCACCTGGCCTGTAGGTTGGACCTTCCTGGCGCTTGCAATCTGTGTATTCCTTGTAAGTTGTCACAGCAGTGGCAAGAGTAACCTGAAGTTCCTGATGTACCTGCTTCAATGCAGCAGCCTGATCAGTTGCAGATTCCACGTTGCTAATCAAGCAGGGACCCATGTTGGACAAGGGATTGTAACCCACGTTGGCATAAAAAGGCAAGACTTGAGTCGATGTGTGCAGGGCGTTATTATATATGAACTCTGCCATGAGTAAGTTAGAACACCAGTCATCTTGTTGCACATTAGTGTATCAACATAGGTAGACCTCCAAACTTTGGTTTACCCTATCCATTTGTCCATCAGATTGGGGGTGGAAAGCCATGGAACGGCACAATTTGATACCTATAATTCCAGTAAAAGCTTCCCAGAACTGGGCAATGAATTGGGGCCAGCAGTCACTCACAATCTCCATCAGGATGCCATGCAAGGAGAAGACTCTATTAACAAACAGCCTAGCTGTCTCCATCAAAGAAATTCTGGTTGATCAGGGAATAAAGTGTGCCATTTTTGTGAAGCAATCAACCACCACCATGATTGCATTAAACCTGTTAGAATTCCAAAGTTCCCCAATGAAATCTACCAACATTGATGTCCAGGCCTTGCAGCTGGTTGTAAAAGAACCAACAAATGGGTAGTTTTTTTCCTGCTTGCCTTGAACCAAACACATACCAGGCAGTCTTGAACGTAAGCCACCACCTGCACTATCAAATCTTTCCAAGAAAACTGCCGGAAAATTAGCTTCACTGTCTTGTTTTTCCCTGGGTGGCCTGCCGTTAGACAGGTGTGATAGGCCACCATGATTTCATCCCAAATGGTTCCTTCTGGGACCCAAAAGCAACCTTGGTGATATAGGATTGATCCATCATGTGATAATCCTGAGGCTGGCCAACCATATGTGCACATGCTAGTTCCAGTAACCTATTGTAACCTTTGGACAGAGGCTGTAAAAACTTAACTTTGGAATATAAGTCTAAGTCTGTGCCCTCAGTTAAGGACATGATAGCAAGTGTAGCCGGCAGAGTTAACACAAAAGAAACCATAGCCTTTCCTGAAATCATATTGTGTGTGTTGAACTTGTTGTCCATACTAGCATCCAGGAGATGGAAAGGATTTCTGCTCAACACATTTGCCAAGTGATTATCAGTTCCCTTAATAAACTTGTAGCAAAACTTGTATCTTGTCAAATCATCATGCCATCTGGATTGGCAACCTGACAAGACCCTGGGCTGACAATAATACAGAAGAGCTTTATGGTTGGTTCTTACTACAAACATATGACATGCTGACATGAGATGGTGATGCCAGTGCTTTAAAGATTCTACAACTGCCAACAATTCCTTGTTGTAAATCATATAATTGCGTACAAGCCTCCATCTTCCGGGAGAAATATACTACAGGTCTCTCAACACCATCACCAGTGGTCTGTAACAACACACTAGCCACAGCATATTTGAGGCATCTGTGGAAACCATAAAAGGAAGCTCAGGATCTCCATGTCTCAACACCAGCAAAGATAGCAAAAGATCCTTGACTGCTGCAAACGCTTCTGTGCACTCAGGCGTCCAGACCAAGGTCCTCTTTCTGCTAGCTGAATATAAGGGGGCAGCCACTACAGACAAGTGAGGGGTAAATTTCTTCAAGAACGTAAAGGTACCCAAGAAACTAAAAAATTGGGATACTGTCACAGGTGTAGCATACTCTCAAACTGCAGCTTCCTTGTCAGGGGCAATGATGTGGCCATCCTCAAAGATAATATTACCCAGAAAGGTAACCTTACATTTAAAGAATTCACACTTACTCCTTTTAATGATCAAGTTTTCCTAGAGAATGCACTATACAACTGCTGAAAGGTGGGCCTTATGAGACTCCTCATCTGGAGAGAACACCAAGATGTCATCCATGTAAGCAATGGCACATACACCCAGGAGATTCCCCAGGACCAAATCAATTAACCACTGAAAGCAAGCCAGAGCATTCTTCAATCCAAAAGGCATTACATAAAAACTAGAAGATACCCTTCTTGGTTCTGAATGCTGTCAACCATTTCATTTCTTCTGCAATCCTAATCTGGTTGAGGGTGTTCAACAGATCAAGCTCCAAGAACACCTTTGTCTTCTCAATGCACCAAGAAATTTGTGTATCAAGAGGTAAGGAATAGGGATCAGGGATCATAATGTTATTCAAATTCCCATAATCAACACAAGGGCAAAGAGACCCATAGAATTGTAAACAAACAACAATGGAGAGCAGATTAACAATGCCTTCTTAAAGATGTATCCTTTTGCCAAAATGTCCCGAGTCCCCTCCTTCAAACATGCATCCTCCTTCAAGGTCAAAGGTTAAATAGGAGAGACAATATAAATCAGATCAACAGTAGCCTTAAAGTCAAAGTCAAACTGAGTGTGCTTGGGAAGGACCTCACCCCTAGTGGCGTCAAATGCCGGAGACCAGGGCTGAAGGCATGCTGGTAGATCCAAACTTACGGCTGTGGGAACAGGAACCAACTGCATTGTCTGGGAAGACTGCTCTAATTCAAACATACCCAACAACGGAATACAAAAGGTTATGCCCAACAAATGGTCTACTTGCAGCTCATTTTCCTTTAGCAGAGTCAGTACATTATGGTCCTGCCACCAGCAAACTCCTAAGATAATAGTATAAACAAGGGTAGAGCAAATAGAGAACCTCACAGTAAAAGATTGACCCGCAACTACAAATGTCACTGGCTTCTTGATCTGGAAAGAGGGGAAATTTCAACAGTTTCCACTTCTAACCAGAATTCCAGGATGATACTTGAGTTGCAGCGGATCCACAGTCTTGACAATCATGAAGCTCTTGAAAGCACCTGTATCCAACAGAATTGCTGGCCAATAGATAGTTTGACTGTTATCTATACTATCATAAAACAAGAAGTAACCAGAAGTAGATTTATTTGCCGCAAATGTTGCAACTTCAGCAGGATCTTGCTTCTCTTCAGTGGTACAAGCAGAGGCTAAGGAGGCAGGGTGCTCCTGAAAATAACGCTCAATCCTTTCTTTGACGGCATCAGGAAAGACAGGACAATCACAATCAATAGGAGCAAGAGGCAACTCCTTGGACTTGACTACCAAAGACTTTGCAGGTACAACATGCTGAAGCATAACCAACAAACTCTTGGGGACATCCACAGCTGGTGCTTTGTTTATCTTGGAAGGTTTATTCAAGATGGCCAATTGCAACTGAGAAGACACATGGGGAGAGCAATCCTGACTCTGACTAGGTGAAGCAACTGCGGAACAAGTACCAGAAAACCAGGAGCCTGTGGCAGACTTGGCTTCAATTTCCATAGCACCTTGCTTGGGAGCTGACAGATTTGAGACCAGAGAAAGAATTTGGCTTACCAGAGCCTCAGTTGTGGTTAAAAGGGAATCCCAAACTGCCAGATCCTGGGAAGTCTGGTCAACTGCTAACCACAATGCTGAGAGTTTATTCACCTTGGGAACATTGATAGTACAACATTAGGCTAGAAAATGAGGAAGTAATACTGAGAGCAGAGTAGTACCCTGTTGGAAGGCATACACCTTGCAATATACTTTGAGCTTCTCATTAGATACATATGAATTTTTTAACAAAGAGTACAAAGATGAACTTTCTGTTAAAACATGTGGATTGCGCTCCACCACAGACAACAACAATTTGCAAGCATCTTCTGAAACTTTTGTCATTATGTGGTTAACTTGGGATTTATGACTAAGGCTTGAGCCAGAATAGAATGATAAAGCTGACAAAACTTCACATGAAGTTTCATCAGTAGGTGGAGCGGGAAAATAATCTGGACGCCAAAATGGCATGGCACGGCAGAAATAGGAAACAGGTGGTTCAGTCTCAACAACTGTTACCAGAGATGAAAACCACAAATTAAAGAAAAGGCCAAACTGAAAAACCAGAAAAAAACTGATGCAAATAAACATGGTAAATGCAGATATCTCAACAGAACAGGAGAAAAGAAACACAAACTCTTGACAAAATGCTTTCAAAAACTCAGACATAGAAGAGTTGATTAATGTGACGGAAATCACAGGATAGTAAGAAGCTGTCTCTAAGTAGTGGGGAATTATCACCCAAATCCACATAGAGTTAATGATTATCCACCAACACAGCTTCAGATACAGTTTATAAAAAAATTTCCAAATGAGATACAGTAGTTTTAAAAGCTATGGCAACAACCAAAATTACCTCAGATTTAAAGAAAATGATTTCAGATTTGAACAGAATCCAAGTTGCGCAAGATTCAGGATTCAATTAATTTATTAAATTTCAGTTAATAAATGGACTGTCAAAAAAAATTTCACAAGCCCATAATGCAAAATTATATCAAACATTAAGCAGTGTAGTTCAAACCACAAGTGAAATGAACTGATGCAACAAGTGAAATGAATGGATGCTATTCTGAAGTATATTATAATCCAATAAGGATTCATATGAGGCACCAACAGAAGAACTAAAATGAAACAAAACTTGATCAATCTAGAAGCAAGATTACACAAGAACAAGAAAATGAACTCACACAAGATGTGTAGTGTGAGCAGCCTAAAATAGAAATATAGCAGTTTAACAGCCAATCAACAGCTACCTAATTTAGAAACAGAGGCATTTTATTCATTTTCATGGCTCCAGATTTGTATGGAATGGTTTTGAGAACCTTCCAAATATGGACTCAAGATTACAATAAAAATAAATCATTAGATTTTAAAATTTCTACTTTTAGTGATTTTATCCTAGGTTTTTTTACAATGATTTTTACAAGCAATATATTTGATGGCGCCAGCAGCCAAGCCAGCTTCAATGGAGGTGAGGCTCAGAATGTGGAGACACCTGTTTACACCCAAGCCTTTGAGGCAGGTAACAAGGAAGCTGACCTGTATCTGACCACTGACCCCTATGGATTTGACTTGTTTGAGAGTCACTTTGCGCCCAGCTCTGCCCCTGCTCCCGTACCCACCCCTAAATAAGCTGCCCACCAACCAACCAATCAGGATGGCAACCTTGATTTGGAACAACTTCCTGCCATCAGCTAACCTGCCCCCTACAGCCAATCAGGCTTCAGCTCCCCCTAGCCCAGCACCCCAAGCAACAAATCATCACTGCCCAAATTCTTCAGGAAATTGTGGCACTGAATCTACAGGGTCTGTCCTGGGAACAGATTGCCGCCCAGTTGCAATTTACTCAAGCTACTGTCATGCGGGAATTCAACAACCTAATGAACAGGGGGAATCTGATTGGGACAGCCAAGAAGCCCAAGAAGGCCCCCAAGTCTCAAATCAATGAGGCGTACCCAATCATGCTTGACCTCCTCCAGCGGGATCCCAAGCTTCCATTGATCCAGGCCCAGAAGCAACTTGCGCACCATGGCATTTGGGTGTCTGGGGTATGGTGCAGCTCTGGATGTATGGGAAGGTGGCTTCCATACAGGTTCTTAACAATTTTGCCAGCAACCAATGAGATGGCGCTGAGGATTCCCTGTATGACACCACCATCAAATCAACCTTGGTCCAATGCCTGACTAGTCTAACTGATCATGTCTTGTTCATCTCCTATTACAAGGTATCAATAGCTTTTGATGATGTTGGCAAGCAAGGAAGAACTGCCGCCAAGAATAGAAGGAAGAAGGTCAAGAAGGGGACGTTCATTGGTGCATTTCTGGCTGTTTCAGCCAAGGGTTTTGTCTTCTACCGGAAAAACCCAGATTTCATCAATGGCTACTCATACAGCCACATCCTTGGTGGATTACTCAACTCCTGGGATGGCTCAAATTCCAAGTACTGGGGTTTCTTGAGCCACCAGATAGAGGGTAGCTCCACTGCCCTTGAGGTCATCCAGGGACGCGGGCGCCAGGCCTCAGTCTACCCTGCCGGCCATGCAGACGTCCATCTGGCTGATTTTGTCTTCTTTAACATGAGACTCACATTACAGGAGCGCCATCCTCAGGCTTTCAACAACCTCTATCTTGGGGTCCTTGACCACAATTTTCTCTTTGGTTGACAGATGGTAACTGACTTGTTTGTGCAAATGGTTTTCCATGTGAACATGGACAACCAATCACGTAAGGATAAGCACCTTCCACCTCAGGCCACTGCCACTTACCAGCCCATCCAGCCAATGAATAATGAGGAATACAACAATTGTTATATGGCAGCCATCACACAAAATCCTCCTGCCTCCACCCCCGCCACCAACACCCCTAACCCGCAAGCCCAACCCATCCAATCCCAGACCCCCCAGGCCAGCACTGCCTCTACTTCTTCCTTCCTGCGTTATTCTGCCTCCTAGGCATCACTCTCCCCCGCCCCAATAAACCCCTGTCACCAAACATTTTCTATTTATATTATCTTTTTTTAAATTTCAATTGTTCATGTTCTCTTTGTTTATAGTTGGTTTTATTCTTTATGTTCAGCTTATTTCTATAAAATCATATATTTAATATGTTGTGTATCTAGATCCAGAACACAGTTATTTTTAGCACTTAAACATAACCCCTTGTGAAAATAATAACAACAATTTGGTGATCAGCTAAATTTGAATTAGAAAATTATAGTGTTAACTGTTTTTAGATAAAGTTGTTACTGATCCAAATTCAAAACCTTAATGATAAATTTTAAGCCAATCAGGAGCCAAGTGATAAAGTGATTGTTGTGACATAAAGGGTCATTCAATAATTCTTTAGTGCATGTGTGCTAATTAATATGATTGGCTGTATGTTTTGCCATTGTACACCATTGCCGCTGTGGCAAGTTGTTGATGGACTAGTGCTAACCCAGCAGCTGATTGGGCACTAGTCCACCAACAACTTGTAACAGCGGCAATGGTGTACAATGGCAAAACATCCAGCCAATCATATTAATTAGCACACATACACCAAAGAATTTTTGAATGCCCTTTATGTCACAACAATCACTTTATCACTCAGCTCCTGATTGGCTTAAAGTTTATCATTAAGGTTTTGAATTTGGATCAGTAACAACTTTATCTAAAAACAGTTAACACATAATTTTCTAATTTAAATTTAGCTGGTCACCAAATTGTTGTTAATATTTTCACAAGGGTTATGTCAAGCGCCAAAAAATATATGGTAATCAAGGAAACAATGTCAACATAAAGCAAACAACACATATTGAGATGAGCGTAAAACATATACAAAACAGGCAAAAAGATGGGATAATGTAGTAGATGGGAAAACAAAAAAGGAAAAAACAAAGAGGCAACAGTATCAAATAATACAATAAATTTATTGGGGAAAAAGCTATAATAACATATGGAAAGGTTAGTAAAAAATAAAATGAGAGAACTCAAAAAACTACTCAAAGACCTTGACTTGGCAATTGCCAAAATCAAGGACATTGACCGCAAGGTCAAAGCCAAAGTTAAGTCCCCTGTCCTCACTGGGGAAAAATTGATAAGGTGTCTACAAAGGCACTAATGTCAAAAATGCCAGACACCACAGAGAAGACCATTGAGCGTCTTCTCAACATCCAGAAGACGGTGGTCAAGGGCCTCCAGTTCAAGGCGTACAATCTTTCTGCGCCATCTGTTTGGTTTGACAACCCAAAGATTTATGAACATCTCAAACCCGCCAAGCGTGCCAGGGCAGAGGATACTGAATTGCCAGCGCAATTGATTGCGCCAAGAATGGCCAAGCCGGCCAAGGTTGCGGGCAAGGAAGAAACACAAGAAGTTAGCCTAAAAAACAAAATTAATAAATTATCAAAAAACTTACCTTTTTTCTTAGGAAACGTAGACAGCAAACTCTGCCAAGTCCTGGTCCCCTTTGTCCCAGCCACCTTTTATGCAAATTATGCCACTCATGTGGCCAAGCAATTGTATCTGTCCCCCCCTGTTGTGCGGGAGCTGGAGGACCATATCCACGGATCCTTTCCTATGTCCAGGGAGGCATTGGCTGGGCTGATGCATGGAGAGGGGCATCCAAGTGGGCAGTTACTGCCTACAAGGATGCCCAACTGGTCCGCCTGGACCCAGTTAACCTCAGTGGAGTTTGCTGTGTAAACTCCATT
Organism: Entomophthora muscae; assembly: GCA_014839935.2. Lineage (NCBI taxonomy): Eukaryota > Fungi > Entomophthoromycota > Entomophthoromycetes > Entomophthorales > Entomophthoraceae > Entomophthora > Entomophthora muscae. The sequence goes on from QTSX02006402.1 coordinate 329,720, forward strand.
GAGCTTGTTTGGGACGTCCTGGCAACGCTCTCATTCAAGAATGTACCAGAGATGGGCCGGGCTCATGTGACTGCTTGCTTCTGCTTCCTGTTGGAGCACACCCTGTCTTACCTATTGGAGAACTTTGGGCGCGCAGTGGGGAAATTGGCTGTTGCAGACGCAACAGCTGTCAAGAAAACTAAGATCCTCCTTGCGGACTTTGGGCTAGCCTGGAGTGCAGATGAGACAGGGCTCCCCTTGGCAATGGATCTTACCTTTGCAAAGACCAGGCACAACAAGAAGATCAGCGTGGTCTATAATAAATTGTGTGAGCTCACAGAAGCCTTTGCTGGGCAAAGGCTTCACTTGGTGGTTTACCTCAACTATCTTTTCTTCTTTAGGATAAGCACCATCATGGAGGATCTAGAAGGGGTCCTTCTGGGAATTGACAAGGCCTGGCTTGCACTCAACGGAAAGAAAGTCCCCCCTGGATATGACTCAGTGGACCATGTAATCCAAGACGCCCTGGTCCTGGCAGGGATTTACAGGTTTGCAGCCCCGCCCAAAAAGCTGCTCCTCAGTTGGCACCTTACCCTACTTCCCTTCAGCAGCAGGAGGGAGTTTTTAATAAGGGCATATCCACTGTCCACGGTGTGGCGGTAGAGGTTGTGCGCCACCTCCATTGCGGTGTGGGTACATACTGAAGAACCCACTACAGGCGCACACAATAAAAATATGATTCCAATAATTTTTATTACAATTTATATTATTTTTATTATAATAAAATTTTCAGCAATTCTTATTTCAGCAAACCAGTTTTGCAAAATATATTGCAGAAACAGGTTTCATAAAAGCATAAAATAATACATTAATAAAATAAATTCCAACTTGTACATTTTACATTTAATTTTTATAAGACTATTTTATATTCATTTTATAAAAGTGATATAAATCTATTTGAGTAATCCAGTATTGAGCATTTGGGATTACCTAAGATGGCATAATGAAATAATATATAATAAATTAAATAAATTACTTACATCTATTGATGGTCCTTCTGAATATGATTGCATGCGTGGAAACATCTAAATATAAAATGATAATTAATAAATCTTGAATAGTAAATTAGAGAATATAAAAAATTGGACACACTAAGCATTTAATTGATTGGCTGTTTGGCTAGGCACGCAGGGATGAACAAATCAGCGTGGCCATAGAATTTGGCCACTGTCTCAGCTGGGAGGATGTGGATCCTGGCCTGCAGCAAATTAAAGAGGTCCTCAGTCCCAGTTTGGGTTCCTTGCTTGACAACTTGCTTGAGCCACCCAAAGACTTCTTCAATGGGGTTTAGGAAGGGCAGATAGGCTGGGAGGAAGACAAGGCGCAAATTTGCTGTGGCCAATTGTTGGGGGCCCACAGCAATGCTGGTGTCAATTGATGGAAATTCTTCAAGAATGTCAGCCACTTTGTGGAGACCAACATTGTCCAACACAATGACATTTGTGAAGCCAGGGCTTGTGCGCCTCAGGTGCTCCTGGAAAAATCAGAGATAAGATAGAAAGGTCCTGCTGCTATGCAAACCCAATATCATTTGGTAGAGCTTGACCCCCTTTGGACCAAGGAGAGCCACCATCAAGTAGGCTGTGGCGTAGCCTGCAGCACACCAAGCCATCTTGTCATTGGAGCCTTTGGGGACATAGCCATACCCATTGTGCATTGATGAGGTAAATGCTGATTTTTCAATATAATAAAATTTGACTTTCCCCTTGGCTTTGAGGGCAGTGTACGCCTCTGCATAGTTTTTCCCCAAAGTCAATGTTGGCTGGGCTGTTTCTGTTGTAGGGGGATACCCCAAGCTTTTTCCAAGAAAATTGCATTCCCTTCACCAGATGGTAGTAAAAGGAAATTGAGGCCTCAATCCCAAAAGTTGATTTAACCATGGCCTGTATATTTGCCAGTTCAAGATGGCAGTCCCAGGTGATCCACTGACAGATTTCCCATTTGTGCACCTTGGTGAGCATGGTTGAAACACGCAAGATTTCTCTGCGGCAAGGACACAACCAGTATCAATGAATTTTTGGAAGGTTTTGCTGGTGTACTTGGGATCCACTCACAATGGCCGTGGCTGCCTTGTAATCACCCAATTCCCGCAGTAGCTTAAGCATAATGATGTGTTTGATGTCAGGGATGCGCTTCTGGGCGGGCTTTTTAGCAGTGGGGATTGACTTGTTAGCATTGGGCACAACACAGGGCATAGGTACCTTGGTATATAAGGCTGCAACCTTTTTTAACACCAGCTGTCCCTCATTGGTTTGGTAGAACTTAGGCTCCTTGTCATCCTCCTGATTGCCATCAATAAAATAGGGCTTGTAGCTAGTATCAAGTACAGGCTTCATCTTCTCCAGCATGGCTACGGGACCAACTCTGCCGGTACACAACGTCAAACACATACAAAGTAAGTTCTACCTCCTTGTTTCTAACTTTCTTTGTAGTGGTGACTTTGGTGGGCTTCCGGGTCAGCTTTGGAACCAAGGGTTGATGCTCTGCACCCTAGCAGCTTGTGCTCCTTGAACTGGCTGTGTCAGTGCAGCGTCACTATGGAACTCTTCTCTCCTGTCTCCTCCTTGAGTAGGCACTTGGGTTGCACTAACTCTATTCTTTGACCCGCAGGGGCAACCACAACCACAGCACACAACAGGTGCATTGGTACTTGGTTGCTGTGTTCCTTCCATTTTAAAATTTAATAAAAGATTAAATCAATTTCAATTAATTTAATCCATAATTTTAATTTTTGCTTTTATCTAAATATGGATATTTAATTAGAGTTTTTCCCACTCAATATCCCAATTATAGATTTTTTATTTCTTAATTAGTTGTTTCTGGTTTTACAACACCTATTTTTGAATACCCAAAATAATTTCCACCCATTTTCCTAGATTTTACTGCCAAATTTAAACACCCAACACAATATTTTTAAAATTCATGTTTCAGATCTTGTGTCTTATTTTAGATACCTTGGTATCATTCATGATTACAATTCATTGCACACATTGCGTGAGTGATTTTGTTTATGTAGTGAGTTGCTATTGTGTTTTGTTTTTGGTTTGAGTTTTGGCTCACCTTGCTTGGGTGTATTTTTTCACTAATTTGCATAGTAAATATATGTACACCAAAAGTCAACTCACACCATTTTTTTGCAAATCAATGTATTTTGGATTGTATTTTGAATGGTTTTGCTTTGTATGTGAGCCTTTTGTTGCTGTGTTGACTCATTTTGCCCATTAACACCAATAAACCCTGTTAACAGAGTGTATATTTTAACCTTAGAGTTGAATTTTGTTTAAATCTGAAATCATTTTGTTTAAATCTGAGGTATTTTTGGTTGTCTCCATAGCTTTTAAAACTACTGTATTAGGATTGAGTAAAATAATTAATCCCAACCAGAGTAGCCCAAGATATATAGCCTGGAAAGCATCAGAGAGTCCTCAGAATAAAATTCAGGACATTGAGATATCACAAGATTTTCAGCTTCAAAGATGGGTGGAACAACTCTGAGATTGGTAGGCATTGAATCAACATTGGGTGGTGTCAACTAAGTGCCAACAGCCGGGCCCCATCTGCCAGTAATGATTTGGCTGAGGATCAGATTGTAGGTGATGTAAAACAACAACCCAACTACTGGATGTATTTCTTAAAATAAAATTAGACCAAGGGATAAGTGATTTTTATTGAGTAAATTTTTGGAGGACTCAACTCTTAAGAGTTGAAACAGTGAAAATTATTCAATATATATCAAAAATTGACTAAGCAATACCACCTGACCCTGGGATCCTAATCCTTCCACATCATCAAGTGAGTACTTAGTCCAGGTTGCTTAGAACCCTGGTGTGACCAACTTCTGATGACCATGCTGATAAATAAGCTCATATTGGGTGACCCTTAAATTACATTGATTTATCAACGTCAACTTACAGGGGGGAATCAGATTTGACTGGCAAACTGGGGCAGCTGTAACCCATTTTCAATCAACTGTTTGATTCAAGTTTGTCAAATCAGTCAGTTTTATTTAAGGTTTTCCAGCTTTCCAAGCTTTCCTACTTTGCCAAATAATTCCGGGCATTATAGAACTTACTGTGACACTAGGGTGCTGGAAGGTGGAGCCTTGGGTATTTTCTTGAGAGTATTGGGGATATGGGCTTAGTATTAGTCTAGTTTGGCATTGGGAACAGGGAGTCTGGAGCTGCGTTAACTGTTCTTGCTTTACACAGGCGGAGTCGGCCATGATGCATGCATTTAAATTCAGTTTGGGTGTCAATTTCTTTGATGAGGTAGGTATTGTTGGGCTTGACTTCCATGAAAACGCCTGGCCCACGTAGTCCTGGATCTAACTTGTGTTGGTCATGGTTGACAACCCAGATCTTGTCCCTGACTTGTAATCTTTCCTGTTGCAGTGGGATTTCCTCTCTTTTGATCCTTTTTGTTTCATATACTCTTGGTCTTTTCTAGCACACTGTACGTTGGGATTGTTGTCATCTGGTACCTTTTTTGGTAGAGGTAATTGTGGTCCTACCGTTATACTAACAAGGGCAGGCTTGTGCCCATAGACAAGTTCATATGGGCTTTCTCCTGTATTGCAATTGAATTGTGTTCTGCATACAATGAGTGCTGTTGGCAGCATGTCAACCCAGGCTTTTAGATTTTTAGCAGATAGCTTACTGAGGGCTTCCACTAGTGAGCTATTTAGTTGTTCTACTCGCCCATTTTCTTGAGGGTGGTATGGACTGGCTGTGATGTGTTTTATTCTATTTTTGATGAGATAGACATTTATGTCAATGGCATTAAGTTTGGTGCCTCTGTATGTGATCAGGAGGTCAAGATTTTCCAAACTTGGCTATGATCTCATTCCCAATAAATTGTCTCACATCATTGCCTTTGTGTTCCTTTGTAGCTTGTGCCACAGGCCACCTGGTTGCATAGTTGATATATGTTATTATTTACTTTTTGCCTTTGTTTTTTTCCAGTAATTGGTCCCACAATATCCAGTGGCCACACCTTGAAGGGTGTTGCAACAGCAGGCTTGACCCACCTACAAGGTTCTGAGTAAGCAGGTTTGTGACCCTCAATCTGATTATCCAACCACTCAAAGCCAAGTTAGGAAATCAACTCAAATGTCCAAATCTAACAACATGAACAGAAGCCAATCTCTTACAGTAGATACCTTGTTTTGGCGCTTGACTCATTACCAGGATCAGGCCACCCCCTTCACTATCCCACTGTGTGATCAACACTATCATGTTCCTGTTATCCACAATTCACAATGACTATATGATACATATCTCTCAATAAAGAATATTATCTAGTTTCAAAATATTTTTTGGCAACAGCACCCATGTTGACACTAAAAATTTCAACACTATAGTAAAGTGATAACCCAGTTTTACATAATGTTGTCTCCTGGATGTTGTCACTTTTTTAAGTAACAGCATAGTTTACCCTGAACATTTTTAATATAAAAAATATTTTAAAATGTATTTTTATATTAAAATGACCCCAGAGAGTTCAAAAAATGCAATAAAAAATTATCATAAGTAATAAGAATAAGGAGATATAGCAACTATTTTTCAATTTACTATGTAAATCACACTCTTTATTATAAAATTATATTTTATTCCAATAAAAATTAAAATTCCAATGAACCAAAAATAAAGATACTTTATATAATATAATAACTACAAATATAAGAAAATTATAATTTAAATTTATTATACCTTATATAAGCACAACTGTAAAAATCTCATGCCTTAAAGATAAATTAACAAAATATAAGATATTTCTTACAAAACCACATTGAAACTGTATCTGAAACTTACCATTTATACCTAAAAATATTAATACTATATAAATAAATTAAAAAATACAAAAAACCAAAAGTTAAATCAATCCAGACAAAGCAAAGAAAAGTTTATGTGGCTAATTAAACCCACCAGCAAGAGCAGTTGCAACATTTTCAAGGTATTTTTTGATTTCTGCCACCTTATAATTCTTCTTCACCACCTTTTTCACTGCCTCCTGGTACTCTTGATCTTTACTCTTCTTCTTCTTGGGGGCCACCTGGTTGGCTAGGTTGCAAAACTTGAAGACATTGCTGGCCTGCTTCTCCTGTAGCTTGGCAAAGAACTTGTTGTATTTGGGGTTAGACCCAAACTTGGTCTTCAAGTGCTTCTGCAAAATCTCAAGGCTGGAGGTGGTCTTCATCTCATCCTTGAGGTAGGCGCCCTGGTAATTCCAAGGGGCAGTGGCCCTGCCTTTTCCTCTCCAGGTGGTCATCTTCTTTCCTACCCATTGCTTTACAAAGTACTCAAGGTAACCCTTGAAAATGGTGGTGTGCTTCTTCACGTAAGCATCCTCCATGAGGGCCTCAAAGCCAAGCCCAGTATGCTCTGGCCGTACAAAAGCCAAGGCAGCAAACTGGGTGATAGCAAAGCGGCACGTCCCCTTACCATTGTTAAGATAATTTTCAAAAAGCTCCTTCTTGCTCTTAAGATTCTTGATGAGGGCCTGCCTAAAATGGAAGAAGCAGCCCTGGACTTCTCCATTGAAGATGGCCTCAAAGGCTCTGAACTGAGCTTTCTTGAAGTCCATTATGATCACTTTCATCCCAAGTGAGTGCGCATGAGCTAGCTGCTCTGCAGCTAGGGTCAACTCATTCTTCTCAGCGGAGGAAGGGTTTGCTCTGGTGGTGTGGGTGGGAGGGGAGAGCTGGTTGGTGGGAAGGGAGCTCAAAGCATCCCAGACAATTTTAAATGCTCTGGCATAGACCTCTTTCTTGGCACCAGTCAGGAGAGAGAAAACAAGGAGGATAACTTTCACATCAAATTTTACGTGCAGGACCCAAAGCTGCTTGAAGATGGTTAGGCAGATTGCAAATGTGCTGTCACACAGCCAGGTGGTAGCAGTATTGAGCTGCTCCAGGTTTTGAGTTGTGGCGTAGGCAATGATCCTATCCTCCACTTCCTGCCCATTGTCATGGTGCAGGAACATCTCATCATCCTCAGTTTTTTTAGGGCATCTGTGAGGACCAGGTCTTCAATGGTGGTGGCACTCTTGGCCAGGGGGTTCAAGGCTTGGCGCCTATCACTCACAAGCTTGACCAACTGGGAATGGGTTGGCACCCTCTTGAGATTGGTGGGGGAGAGGTACTTGCATGCAAGCACAGCCAGCTGAGTCAGGAAAAGGTCCTTTGAGGTGGGCATGGCCTGCACCAGATACCATTTGAGAAGGCAGGCAATAGTTGTATTGGGCATCACACAAGTGTGTTCACCCTTGATGGTCTTTACCAAGTCACAGCGCTCAGTATTGAGCCGCACTGGACAGGAGCGGTCCTTGCAGGTGTAATGCCAGCTCTTGAAGCCCCAGATGACATTATTGCATGAGAAGATGTGACCGTTGGTCACCATAGCTGGACCACCTTTGAAATTAATGATGGGGAAAAACTTTGGTAGGGAAGAAGGAACCTTAAACTCCCTGTTGACGTTGCAGATGTTATGGGCCAATAGAGGGTCCCAGGGGCCAGAAGGAGCATGGCAGAAGCCAGGGAAGAACTCAGGGTGGGGATTTAAATCATCCCCTGATGAACTGGAATGGGGAGTTTGGTGATGGTGGGGAAGCAGAAAGGGGCTTGTCATGGTGCTCCTATGTGCAGGAGACTTATCCTTGGATGGGGACTTTTGGACTGAGCGCTTCTTCTTGGTTGGCTCCTCACCTGAAGCCAAGTTGTAAAAATGGTGGTCTGTAAGGGAGCCATCAGATTCCTCTCCCCCAGTGGAGTGAGTGGGGCTCTTCTCAGGAGAGGGCTCAGGGGAGGGCTTGGGGGAGCCTTCTTTGACAAGACAGGCTTCTTCTTGGTAGATTTGGTTGGCTTAGAGGGACACTTGGTTCCTTTGGGCTGCTTAGAGGTGTCTTTGTCCTAAAATAATAAGTAAAAGGGTTTAAAATAAAGCAATGTATTTTAAAAACAAACAAAACATCTTAAAAAGCATAATATATAAAAAGGTTCTTTATATGGCTTTTCTTGGCATTTAAAAGGTAAAAATTACTTGTATAGTTTTTTATTAAAGTTATAAATGACAAGTTAAAAGTTAAGATATTTATGTAAAAATATTAGCTTTATAAATAGATTTTATTTTAAAAATTAGAAAACATGAAAAAAAAGTTAAAAATACAACATATCAAAAAATCAGATGTTTTTATTATGTAAAACATAAAGTTTATATGTGAGAAATGAAAAGCGTTGACATTATGAGTGACAATTAGTAAAAAAAGCTGAATTCTCACTGACAATTAGAAAAGTTGTAGATATTACATTTGACAACACTGTCACTTTTTTTTTTTTTGAAAATTTACTATGTTTTTCATAGTACGCTTAATTAAATTATACAGGCTAGCAAATATTAGCTGTTTTCTGTGTGTTTTTGTTCACATAGTAAAATTTAAAAAATATATGAAAATAAGCAAAAAAAAGTATCAAAGTTCTTTATTATTTTATTAAAAATAATATCTGGGGGTGGTAATATGATATTTTACCATTGTGCTTATAAGAAATTGTTAAAACATTGGTTAAGATAATGAAAAGGGTAAAGTGTTAACAACATCACTTACAGTAGTTTTAAAAGCTATGACAACAACCAAAAATACCTCAGATTTAAAGAAAATGATTTCAGATTTGAACAGAATCCAAGTTGCGCAAGATTCAGGATTCAATTAATTTATAAAACTTCAGTTAATAAATGAACTTTCAAACAAAAAACACTATTTCACTAGCCCATAATGCAAAATTATATCAAACATCAAGCAGTGTAGTTCAAACCACAAGTGAAATGAACTGACGCAACAAGTGAAATGAATGGATGCTATTCCGAAGTATATTATAATCCAATAAGGATTCATATGAGGCACCAACAGAAGAACTAAAATGAAACAAAACTTGATCAATCTAGAAGCAAGATTACACAAGAACAAAAAAATGAACTCACACAAGATGTGTAGTGTGAGCAGCCTAAAATAGAAATATAGCAGTTTAACAGCCAATCAACAGCTACCCAATTTAGAAGCAGAGGCATTTTATTCATTTTAATGGCTCCAGATTTGTATGGAATGGTTTTGAGAACCTTCCAAATATGGACTCAAGATTACAATAAAAATAAATCATTAGATTTTAAAATTTCTACTTTTAGTGATTTTATCCTAGGTTTTTTTACAATGATTTTTACAAGCAATATATTTGATGGCGCCAGCAGCCAAGCCAGCTTCAATGGAGGTGAGGCTCAGAATGTGGAGACACCTGTTTACACCCAAGCCTTTGAGGCAGGTAACAAGGAAGCTGACCTGTACCTGACCACTGACCCCTATGGATTTGACTTGTTTGAGAGTCACTTTGCGCCCAGCTCTGCCCCTGCTCCCGTACCCACCCCTAAATAAGCTGCCCACCAACCAACCAATCAGGATGGCAACCTTGATTTGGAACAACTTCCTGCCATCAGCCAACCTGCCCCCTACAGCCAATCAGGCTTCAGCTTCCCCCAGCCCAGCACCCCAAGCAACAAATCATCACTGCCCAAATTCTTCAGGAAATTGTGGCACTGAATCTACAGGGTCTGTCCTGGGAACAGATTGCCGCCCAGTTGCAATTTACTCAAGCTACTGTCATGCGGGAATTCAACAACCTGATGAACAGGGGGAATCTGATTGGGACAGCCAAGAAGCCCAAGAAGGCCCCCAAGTCTCAAATCAATGAGGCGTACCCAATCATGCTTGACCTCCTCCAGCAGGATCCCAAACTTCCATTGACCCAGGCCCAGAAGCAACTTGCACACCATGGCTTTTGGGTGTCTTAGCGCATGGTGAAGCTCTGGATGTATGGGGAGGTGGCTTTCATATGGGTTCTTACCAATTTTGCCGGTAACCAATGAGATGGCGCTGATGATTCCCTGTATGACACCACCATCAAATCAACCCTGGTCCAATGTCTGACTAGTCTAACTGATCATGTCTTGTTCATCTCCTATTACAAGCTATCAATAGCTTTTGATGATGTTGGCAAGCAAGGAAGAACTGCCACTCACAAAGGAAGGAAGAAGGCAAGAAGGGGACATTCATTGGTGCATTTCTGGCTGATTTAGCCAAGGGTTTTGTCTACTATTGGACAAACCCAGATTTTATTGATGGCTACTCATACAGCCACATCCTTGGTGGATTACTTAACTCCTGGGATGGCTCAAATTCCAAGTACTGGGGTTTCTTGAGCCACCAGATAGAGGGTAGCTCCACCGCCCTTGAGGCCATCCAGGGACGCAGGACCCAGGCCTCAGTCTACCCTGCCGGCCATGCAGACGTCCATCTGGCTGATGTTGTCTTCTTTAACATGAGACTCACATTACAGGAGCACCATCCTCAGGCTTTCAACAACCTCTATCTTGAGGTCCTTGACCACAATTTTCTCTTTGGCTGCCAGATGGTGGCTGACTTGTTTGCGCAAATGATTTTCCTTGAGAGCATGGGCAACCAATCATATAAGGATAAGTGCCTTCCACCTTGGGCCACTGCCACTTACCAGTCCATCCAGCCAATGACCAATGAGGAATACAGCAAGCGTTATATGTCAGCCATCACGCAAAATCCTCCTGCCTCCACCCCCACACCAACACCCCTAACCTGCAAGCCCAACCCACACAATCCCAGACCCCCCAGGCTAGCACTGCCTCTACGTCTTCTTTCCTGTGTTATTCTGCCTCCTAGGCATCACTCTCCCCCGCCCCAATAAACCCCTGTCACCAAACATTTTCTATTTATATTATCTTTTTTTTGAATTTCAATTGTTCATGTTCTCTTTGTTTATAGTTGGTTTTATTCTTTATGTTCAGCTTATTTCTATAAAATCATATATTTACTATGCCATGTATCAAGATCCAGAACACAGTTATTTTTAGTACCCAAACACAGCCCCCTGTGAAAATATTAACAACAATTTGGTGATCAGCTAAATTTTAATGAGAAAATGATAGGTTAACTGTTTTTAGATAAAGTTTTTGCTGATCCAAATTAAAAACCTTAATGATAAACTTTAAGTCATTCAGGAGACAAGTGATAAAGTGATTGTTGTGACATAAAGGGTCATTCAATAATTTTTTGATGCATGTTTGCTAATTAATATGATTGGCTGGATCTTTTGCCATTGTACGCCATTGCTGCTGTGGCAAGTTGTTGATGGACTAGTGCTAACCCAGCAGCTGATTGGGCAATAGTCCATCAACAACTTGCCACAGCAGCAATAGCGTACAATGGGAAAACATCCAGCCAATCATATTAATTAGCACATATGCACAAAAGAATTATTGAATGCCCTTTATGTCACAACAATCACTTTATCACCTGGCTCCTGATTGGCTTAAAGTTTCACATTAAGGTTTTGAATTTGGATCAGTAACAGCTTTATCTAAAAACAGTTAACACTATAATTTTCTAATTCAAATTTAGCTGATCACCAAATTGTTGTTAATTATTTCACAAGGGGCTATGTCAATCACCAAAAAATATATGGTAATCAAGGAAACAATGCCATCACAAAGCAAATAACACATACTGAGATGTGCGTAAAACATATTTAAAATGGGTAAAAAGATGGGATAATGTAGTAAATGGGAAAACAGAAAGGAATAAACAAAGAGGCAACAGTATCAAAATGATACAGAATCTATTGGAGCAAAAGTTATAAAAACATTTGAAAAGGTTAGTAAAAAATCAATGAGAGAATTAGAGAAGCTTCTGAAGGATCTCAACTTGGCAATTGCCAAAATCAAAGATATCAACCGCAAGGTCAAAGTCAAAGTTAAGTACATCATCCTCACTGGGGACAAAATCAACAAGGTGTCTGCAAAGGCACTAATGACAAAAATGCCAGACACCCCTGAGAAGACCATTGAGCGTCTTATCAACATCCAGAAGACAGTGTTCAAGGGCCTGCAATTTAAGGCATACAATCTTTCTGCACCGTCCTTCTGGGTTGTTAACACAGAGATGAATGAACATCTCAAACCTGCCAAGTGTGCCAGATCAGAGGATACTGAATTGCCAGCGCAATTGCTTGTGACAAGAATGGCCAAGCCTGATGAAGCAGCCGGCAAAGAAGAAACATGTGAAGGTAAGATAAAAAATAAAATTAATAAAAATTTGCAAATACTTACCTGTTTTTTAGAGAAAATAGACAGTGAACTCCGCCAAGTCCCGGTCCCCTTTGTACCAGCCACATTCTACGCCAACTATGCCACTCATGTGGCCAAGCAGCTGTATCTGTCTCCCCCTTGTCTTGCAGGAGCTAAAAGACTGCATCCACGGGTCCTTTCCTATGTTGCAGGAGGCATTGGCTGGGCTGACACATGGCAAGGGGGCATCTGAGTGGGCAGTTACTGTCTACAAGTATGCCCAAATGGTCTGCCTGGACCCAATTAACATCAGTGGAGTTTACTGTGTAAACTTCATTGAGCTTGTTTGGGACGTCCTGGCAATGCTACCATTTAATAATGTACCAGAGATGGGCCGGTCTCATGTGGCTGCTTGCTTCTTCTTCCTGTTGGAGCATATCCTATCTTACCTTCTGAACAACTTTGGGCGCACAGTAGGAAAATTGGCTGTTGCAGATGCAACAGCCATCAAGAAAACTAAGATCCTCCTGGCAGACTTTGGGCTAGCCTGGAGTGAAGATGAGACAGGGCTCCCCTTGGCAATGAATCTTACCTTTGCAAAGACCAGGCACAATAAGAAGATCAGTGCAGTCTATAATAAATTATGTGAGTTTATGGAAGCCTTTGCTGGGCAAAGGCTTCACTTGGTGGCTTACTTGGGTATCTTTTCTTTTTTGGGATGAGCACCATCATGGAGGATCTAGAAGGGGTCCTGCTGGGAATTGACAAGGCCTGGCTTGCACTTGACAGGAAGAAGGTCCCCCCTGGATATGACTTGGTGGACCATGAAATCCAAGACGCCCTGGTCCTGGCAGGGATTTACAGGTTTGCAGCCCCGCCTGAAAAGTTGCTCCTCAGTTTGCATCTTACCCTACTCCCCTTCACCAGCAGGAGGGAGTTTTTTTATTAAGGGAGTATCTAACATCCACGGTGTGGCAGTGGAGGTTGTGCGCTACCTCCATTGCAGGGTGGGTACATATAGAAGAACTCACTACAGGCGTTTGTAATAAGTTCTCTCTTCTAATAAATTTCATTACAATTCTTATTATTTTTATTATAATAATTTTTTTTAATTATTATTTCAGCAAACCAGTTCTGCAAAATATATTGCAGAAACAGGTTTCATAAAAGCATAAAAGAATACGTTAATAAAATAAATTCCAACTTGTACATTTTACATTTAATTTTTATAAGACTATTTTATATTCATTTGACAAAAGTGATATAAATCTATTTGCCTAATCCAGTATTGAGCATTTGGGATTACCTAAGGTGGCACAATAAAATAATATATAATAAATTAAATAAATTACTTACATCTATTGATGGTCCTTCTAAATGTGATTGCAGGCGTGGAAACATCTAAATATAAAATGATAATTAATAAATCTTGAATAGTAAATTAGAGAATATAAAAAATTTGGACACATTAAGCCTTTAATTGATTGGCTGTTTAGCTAGGCACAAGGTGATGAACAAATCAGCGTGGCCATATAATTTGGCCACGGTCTCAGCTGGGAGGATGTGGATCCCGGCCTGCAGCATGTTAAAGAGGTCCTCAGTCCCAGTTTGGGTTCCTTGCTTGACAACTTGCTTGAGCCACCCAAAGACTTCTTCAATAGGGTTTAGGAAGGGCAAATAGGCTGGAAGGAAGAGAAGGCGCAAATTTGCTGTGGCTGATTGCTGGGGGCCCACAGCAATGCTGGTGTCAATTGATGGAAATTCTTCAAGAATGTCAGCCACTTTGTGAAGACCAACATTGTCCAACACAATGACATTGGTGAATACAGGGCTTGTGCGCCTCAGGTGCTCCTGGACCAATCAGAGGTAAGATAGAAAGGTCCTGCTATTATGCAAACCCAATATCATTTGGTAGAGCTTGACCCCCTTTGGACCAAGGAGAGCCACCATCAAGTAGGCTGTGGCGTAGCCTGCAGCATGTTGAGCCATCCCATTATTGGAGCCTTTGGGGACATAGTCATACCCATTGTGCATTGAAGAGGAAAATGCTGATTTGTCAATATAATAAAATTTGACTGTCCTCTTGGCTTTGAGGGCAGTATACGCCTCTGTGTAGCTTTTCCAGGTCTTGATGTTGGTTAGGCTGTTTCTATTATAGGGAGATATCCCAAAATTTTTCCAGGAAAAGCACATTCCCTTCACCAGATGATAGTAAAAGGAAATTGAAGCCTCAACCCCAAAAGAGAATTGACCATGTCCTGTATATTTGCCAGTTCAAGATGGCAATCCCAGTTTTCCACTGGCAGATTGCCCATATTTGCTCCTTGGTGAGCATGGTTGACACCACAAGGATTTCTCTGCGGCAAGGACTTGGCCAGTATTGATGAACTTGTTGAATGTCTTGGAAGCATACTTGGGATCCACCCCAATAATTGCCGCAGCCGCCCTGTAATTGCCTGATTTGCGCATTAGCTTAAGAAGGATGATTCATTTGATATCAGGAATACACTTCTGAGCGAGCTTTGTGGGTTCAGACAAGACAGGATCCTGATTGATGACAGGCTTGCAAGGCATGGGCACCTTGGTGTAAAACGCAGCAACTTTCTTCAATACTAACTGCCCCTCATTGGTTTGATAGAACTTGGGCTCATTGTCATCCTCCTGATTGCCATCACTGACGTAGGGCTTGTAGCTAGTATCAAGTACAGGCTTCACCTTCTCCAGCATTGCTGATGGGACCAACTCTTGCCGGTACACAACGTCAACCACATACAAAGTAAGTTCTACCTCCTTGTTTCTAACTTTCTTTGTAGTGGTGACCTTGGTGGGCTTCTGGGTCAGCTTTGGGACCCAAGGGTTGATGCTACGCACCCTAGCAGCTTGTGCTCCTTGAACTGGCTGTGTCAGTGCAGCGTCACTATGGAACTCTCCTCTCCTGTCTCCTCCTCGAGTAGGCACTTGGGTTGCACTAACTCTATTCTTTGACCCGCGGGGGCAACCACAACTGCAGCGCACAACGGGTGTATTGGTACTCTGGTGTTGTGTTCCTTCTATTTTAAATTTAATAAAATGTTAAATAAATTTCAAGTATGTTACTCCCTAATTTTAATTTTTGCTTTTATCTGAATATGGATATTTAATTAGAGTTTTTCCCACTCAATATCCCAATTATAGATTTTTTATTTCTTAATTAGTTGTTTTTGGTTTTACAACACCCATTTTAGAATACTCAAAAAAAATCCACCTATTTTCCTAGATTTTACTGCCAAATTCAAACACCCAACACAATATTTTTAAAATTTATGTTTCAGATCTTGTGTCTTATTTTAGATACCTTGCTATCATCCATAATTACAATCCATTGTACACATTGCGTGGGTGATTTTGTTTATATAGTGAGTTGCTATTGTGTTTTGTTTTTGGTTTGAGTTTTGGCTCACCTTGCTTGGGTGTATTTTTTCACTAATTTGCATAGTAAATATATGTACACCAAAAGTCAACTCACACCATTTTGTTTGCAAATCAATGTATTTCAGATTGTATTTTGAATGGTTTTGCTTTGCATGTGAGCCCTTTGTTGCTGTGTTGACTCATTTTGCCCATTAACACTAATAAACCCTGTTAACAGAGTGTATATTTTAACCTGATAGTTGGATTTTGTTTAAATCTGAAATCATTTTGTTTAAATATGAGGTATTTTTGGTTATTGCCCTAGCTTTTAAAACTACTGTACAACATTCTTTATATGAAGTGGCATATTAATTTAAGCTTAATTGCGCCACTCTAATTTTCTTAACTCCACCCCAGCAGATGAACACAAGCAAATAGACAACATTTCCAGGTGTCAACATGATTTTCAATAATAAATTATATATTAAATTACATAGTAACTCACACTTAAATTATTGGATTGCTGTTAGCCACCAATCCACTTAATATATTAAAGCCGGAATAAGTGCCACATATATGTTTATAACATGAACTTTTAACAATCTACTGTATGTGCAATGTCTTTTTCTATATATTAATAAATAAAAAATATTTTTAAGTGCACACTTAATTTCTTTGTTGTAGATGTTTGAGTTTTGTTATTAAAAATAAATTATGCTTAAAAAGGGTTGACATTGACACTTTTACAAAGTGAGAACAAATAAAAAATAAACTAATTTTTATTAGTAAATATAAAGGAAAAATCTGGTTAAATCAAGTTTTTTATTAAGCTTAATATTAAATTGTGTTGAAACACCACAATGTTGTTGTTTTTTCTGGGTTTGCACCCCTGGACGCTTTAAAAAAAGAATTAAGCTAGCACAACTAGCAAAAAACATAGGAGATTTAGAGTTTTGAGTCAACAGCAGCCATGTTGACAAAGTGTTGACATGGCCACTATTGACATTTTTAGTGTCAACATGGGCGCTGTTGCCTATTTTTCCCCTTGTAACTCTGCTAAAACAGCATAGTTACAACAAGGGTTTTGTGATTGACACAGGTACTACTGACTTGGGTGGTGCCTTGGTTTGGGCGTACTTCTCACAGACTTTGCATTACTCTAGTACTTCTTTGATATCATCTAGAATGTTGGGTCACCAGTAGTGTGTCTTAAGATATGCATATAAGTTCCTGCTACAGTGTGTCCCAGGTCTCTGTGATATTAGAAGATTGTCTTTTTTTGCATTGAATGGACGTAAGGTATGGTGTCATTATTTGGAAGCATTCAGTGCAATATGCCATATATATTTTTGAAAAGATGTTTGTTCTTAAAGACTTTCTCTTGGATGTCCATTGGGGTTCCAGGTGGAAACCCTTCTTGGAGATTCCCCATGATTAACATGGGCCAATCAGGGTCCTCATCACTGCATAGGACATATTTACTGTATAGCCTTGATAGGGCATCTGCAGTAAGAATTTCCTTGCCTGACTTATATTTGAT
Source organism: Entomophthora muscae (assembly GCA_014839935.2). Taxonomy (NCBI): domain Eukaryota; kingdom Fungi; phylum Entomophthoromycota; class Entomophthoromycetes; order Entomophthorales; family Entomophthoraceae; genus Entomophthora; species Entomophthora muscae. The sequence goes on from QTSX02006402.1 coordinate 346,826, forward strand.
CTGCATTAGGTATCTCTGTATAAGACTCATCCATTTGGCTTGTCTTCTTGATAAGTGTTGTTATGTTTTTAAGAATATCAGCAATTTGTGATCAGTGAGGACTTTGAACGTTTGGGCTCCTTCTAAGTAGCATTGCCATTTCATGTAGCATTGCACAATGGCTACCAATTCCTTGTTGTGTATGAGGTATCTTTTTTTGCCGTCAGATAGTTTCCTTGACTTGTACGCCACCAGGAAGAAGTCCTTTTCTGCTGTCTGGATACAGAGTACCCCTCCTATGGCGTAGTCAGATGCATTGTTTTCTAACTCATATATTTCTTTAAAATTTGGATACTGGAGGATAGGAGCAGTGACCATATGTTTTTTTAGTTGGAAAAAGTGTTGGTCTTGTAGTGGCGTACAGACAAACTTGGTTGTTTTGCCTGGAATGACTGAGAGGGGAGCTGTCAGTGCGCCCCAGTCAGATATGAACCTTCTAACATAGGCTACCATGCTTAGAAAGGTACAGAGCTCACTTTTATTTCTTGGGGCTGGCATTTTTGTTATGGTATGTATCTTTTCTGGATCTGGTTTGATTCCAACCTTGCTGATAATATGACCAAGTAATGAAAGTTCAGACAAGAAGAAGTCATATTTTACAGTTTGGCAATGAGTTGGTTTTCTTAGAGGGTGCAGAGGACCAGGCAACATCTTCCCAGTGTTGTTTTAAGGTTGGGCTGTAGATGATTATGCTGTCCAAGTAGATGATTGTGTGTGTCAGTAATTTATACTTACTTTGTTCTACATTGAATATCTTAGCGGCCTGCCAAGCTATCTATTGGAGAAGCTTCCAATATTACTAGCAGGCTTAATTGATATGAGAAGTCTTTGTGAAGTAGATTTGGATCACTTATTACAAGAAAAACCAGGAATACTATAGACTCCAATTATAACTGGTTCCCAATTGGCTAGAGTTATTCTGGAATACTTTAGCAAACCACTGGGCAGCTATTACGGGTTTCTCCAAGGATCAAAAAGAATGTGTCCAATTTGCACTAGCAAACTGACAGTGCCAATACAAATCCCTGCAAGAAAAGTTGCCCAGGAACAATATGTAATGCACTAAAAATAGAGTCATAAATTAACGCTGCCACTGCCGGCACGCTAATAGATTATGCATTACTCTATGGCAATTAGTACCCATCACAGGGTAATATGATATGGAATCCCATGCCATTGCATGGATGCCTAACTCTGGGGGTTGATGCTGGCGGTCTGGGGGCAAAAAGACTACCAAGCAAGAGTTAGATGCGCCAGATAATCTTATCCTGGCAAGAGAGCGCTAGCTCTATAAAAGCCCTTTCATTGGACTAATGGAAGGCAGACAATAATACCCATATCCTACTGTAGAACCTTTTCACAGTAGAAGAAGATATCCAGGTTTGAAGACCATTGCCAGTACTCAAAGAACTAGCAATCCGCCTGTATAGAAAGCCGCTTGGAAGTTGCTTCCCTTGGACATTGCTAGCCGTTGCCTTGCCAAGGAAATACCAGACGTTTCAAGTAACACTTGTCGCCATACAAGCTAACTATCAACACAATGACTAAGATTACTCAACTATCCAGTTAAGCAAATTTTAATCAGACTGCCAAGTCTGAGTGCAGAACCAAAAGTTCTGAAAGTGGTGCTCACTTACAAAATGAGTTACCTGTGCTGTCTGTTGTTGGCAAGTCTTTGCCCCACCACTCCAGCTTTGTTGATAAGTATAGGGGGCTACATAGAAACTAGCAATGCGGAACAGGATGCATCCCTCCACTTGGAGATTGCTCCCTATCAGGTACCAGAAGTGCCAGTGGACAAAATCAACCTTGACGTCACTGGTAGAATGGTACAACACAAACCAAGGAACTATACCATTGAAGATGCGCGGTCACTTATGGACGCCTTGATGTAAGGCTATAAATCCACTGGTGACAAAAAACAGGAGAGTGTTTACACCTTGTTTACCACTGTGAGATCCTCTGAACACTTATGGTCAACTTTCAGAAATTATCAGGAGGCCAGTAGCACATAGCTTGGCCTACTTCTGAGAAGAGAATGAGTTGACTGAATAACTGATGTTCTGTTGTACTTTGTGCACCCCGCCATCAAGCATGTTCAGCGCTTGGTGGCCCGCCAAAACTTCAACCTTGAGGAGATTGGTTGTTTCAGAATCAAAATTCAGCACACACACCACCCTGGTCCACCAGTTGAGCTCCAGCTTCCACACAGTGCAACAGGCTGTGGGTAGCATTAACAAAGCTGCTTCTTCCGCACATTATTGTGTGGATGAGATAGTTTCCCAGTTCAACAACCAAGTAGTACAAGTGGTGGCTGGAATCCTTGACTCCCACAGTCTGACTCCTCAATGAGCTTCAGACGTAACCTGTAATAGCGTTAACCTGGCCAAGAAGATACACTTCCTGGCCCACCAGTCTAGTGTGGATGAGATAGCAGATTGACAAGATAAGCTCCACAGCATGGTCTCAGAAAATAGCACCTGCCACAAGGAGTGCCAGAACAAGATCATCTCCTGGATGAAAAAACTTGTCAAGAAAGTGAACAAAATGAAGGGGAAGTCAGCTTCTTCAGATAGCTCCCCTATCTTGGATCAGACTTAGGACCAGCATGCCTGCTGCCTCAACCACAAAGCTTATATCAACAACAAGCACATCATATGGGAAACTATAAAGACCGCCTTTGCCCTGAAAAACCAGCTTTACCAGGACTTGGAAGACAACCGCACTCAGGTTGCTGCCCTCAAACACAAGCTGGACGCCTACAGTAAACGTTTAAATCTTCTAGCTTCAACCACTATGCTTATGGAAGGAAAACATAACAGTCTCTTGGAGCAGGTGCAATCTAATGACGCCGCCAGAAAGGACTTTGAGGCTAACATATTGGCAAGACTCAGTATATTGGAACAGGCAATGCTATCCAATAACAGCTTGTCTATAGAGGATAAGCAGAGCCCTGTCCCAAACTCTTCCCTGAGCAACAAAAGGCGTTGTCCCCCAAATTCTTTGACTTTACCTCTGACCATGGTACAGATGATAGTAGAGGAACCTGTCACGTTCCCATAGGAGTTGCCGCCTTGCTGCCACTCACTCCATTGACTGGTCTTCACCCTGTCAAACCAATAGTGGAAACTTGTGAGGAAACAACCATCCCTGATCACAATGTTAAACCATTGAACTTGACAACCTTTGACCATAAGGTTAACATTAAAACCTTTATTTGCCTCTTCAAAATGTCAATGCATAGAGCTTCAGACCACATGAAGGCTACAGCCCTGATCAATGCTCTTGACTCTGCCAGTGCAGACGTTATTATGCCTGGACTCCCAGCAGAATAATGGTCTTATGAGGATGCAAAAATTGCAGTGATTGAGGAGTTTGGGAGTGAAACCAAACTGCAAGCAAGGAAGGCCAAATTCAGTAATATTGCTTTCAAGAAATATGAGTGTATACAAGATTTTGCTGACCGCTTCTATCATGAAGCACAGGTACTCCTGGGGGCAGGAATACTTAGCAGCTTAGACTGTTGCATCACAATGATTAGAGCTCTCCAGCTGTATAGATAGCTCTCCAATGTGATGCTCCTGGTACTTGACCAGGACAACAACATGCAAAAGATTACCAGTTATCTGGGTTGGCTTGGGGCCCAATTTAACTCCCCCAAAAAAGAATAGGCCAGTCATAATAGGTCAGAGAATTGAGGAAGAAACCAGGATTATGACAGATCTGCCAAGCCGCCTGAAGGGGAGAAGGATACTACTGCAAAGCCTGCTGGAGGGATGAAGCCTTATAATTCCAACATCACCTTCCAAAAATGCAACAAGAAGAGGCACTAGGAAAGTCAATGTTGGTCTAAAGGCAAGCCTCCTGGGGTCAATGTAGTAGTAGAAACCAAGGAGAAGAATCAGGGAAAAGCAAAGGCGGGCCAGTAATGAAATATACTGCACCCACCATTCCCTTGACTATTCCAAAAGAACCCAACAGAGATAAACTAGAGGAGCTGCCAAGATTGCCACCAAGACTGCCCAGACCGCCAAGGAACCCGCCAAGAACGCTGCCCAGACAAAAGGATCTCCTGGATACTTCACTCTTAGTCAAGACTTTGAGGAAGATCCTGTTCACTGATTGGTAGCCAATGACCTGTACGCCATCCCTGCCTGTGGAAGAAGTAGACCCCAGAAGACTACTTCTAACGCAGTTGAGGTAGTCTCCAAACCCTATGCTGTGCAAGTACAGGAAACTTGCTTGAATGAGAGCCCAAATATCTCCAGCAATGTTCCCAACCTTAAAGGCGTCCTACTGGCAATGACACTCAAAACTATCAAGAAAAACTTCCCTGAAATTGGGCATAGTCTCAAGCAATACTTCAATACCCTGGCCCCTCTTGGGATTCACCTATTAAATTTACATCCTGAAACTACTCCAAGTGTACATATGCCAATATTTCCATTAATAAGGTGAAAATAAGAGCTATAATCAACAGTGGAGCACCAATTAATATAGTTTCCACCCGCCTGGTCCAAAACTAGGACTGGCTCCTGATATTGCGCACAGTAGAGTCTATGACACCACTGGCCTACACACCACAACTTCCAAAGAAGCATATAGTACTATCCCAATGCAATTTGGATCTATAGCCGTTTTGTCTCCCGCTGTTGTCCTACTCAGTCAAAACTACAACGTTTTGATTGGCACTGCCTTCATGCAAAAATATGGTGTGAAGATTGATATGGAAAATGACACCTTAACCATATTGAAGCAGATCATCCCTCTATATTACACCAAAGACGCTGCCAGTGTCAAAGAGAAACTGACAATTAATTTGGCGTACAAGGACAGGATTGTAGTGGTACCATATGAGAAGAAGGGAAGAAAGAGCAAGAAATCGCCAACCCAGATAAAAGAGCATAAAGGTATTCCACTGCGCTCTCTGGTAACCTTCACTCTCAAGTCTGGTACACAGCGTGTTGTACCAACAGGATTGACCCTGGAAATTCCAAAGGCTTATATGGCAAAATACATTAGCCCTGGGGAAGATCAAGGTTTATACCCTGCGTAGCACCTGGTATAATTATACCAGGACATGGAGAAGTGCACATCCTACTTGCCAATCTGCAGGACTACAACATCCATGTGAAGAAACATCAGATAGTAGGATTTGTGCATCTTCTGCTAATTGAGGAATTGGCTGGCTTCAAATGTATTTGGGACCTATCAGAAATGGGGCTACCTGATCAAGTCAAAGCCAGTGCCTACGTGACTACCCCACTGGCCAACCTGTCCTCTTTAAATCAAGAGCAACAGGAACAAGAAAGTGCCCTGTTTGAGAAGTACAGGTGCATCTTTGCTGAGGATGACTTTGACTTGGGCTGTGCAGCAGACGTCACCCATCACATTGACACTGGTGACAACAAACCAATTTGACTCCGCCCCATTTGATGATCAAAGGACAGCAAGGAGACTGTCAATGAGGAAATACAACAGCTCCTGGATAGAGGAATGATGGTTCCATCAAAGAGTCCCTGGGCGTTGCCCATCCTTATAGTAAAAAAGAAGGATGGAAGTAACCAAGTAGTCATAGACTACTAACATCTAAGCCTGATCAGAAAGAAGGAATCCTACCTGCTGCGGAGAATTGATGATGCCTTAGACCTCCTGTGAGGTGAAAAGTTTTTCTCTGCAATGGGTCTGATCTCCAGGTATTGGCAGATTGAACTGCCTCCAGAATAACAAGAGAAGTGTGCCATTATCACTTTTCAAGGCCTCTTTCAATCAATGCAAATGCCCCAAGGATTGTGTAACGCCCTGGCCACGTTCCAGCAAGCTATGAATACCATCCTGGGAGATCTCAAGTTGTCCTGCATCCTTGTGTATCTGGATGATATTAATGTCTTCTCTAGGACGTTTAAAGATCATGTGATGCACTTGGAAGCTGCCTTTAAGCAACTTGCAGATGCCAACTTGAAGATAAAACCTAGGAAATGCCAGTTCTTTAAGGACCATCTCAAATACTTAGGTTTTGTTATTGACACCAAAGGACTACAGCCACAACCTGCCAAGATTGAGGCCATCACCAAAATGAAGACTCCCAAGAGCAAAAGGGATATCCAGGTGTTCCTAGGCATGGTAGGTTATTATTGCAGGTTTATTCCAAATTTCTTACATACAGATGAACCTTTTTTCATCTGCTTAAAAATGGAGTACCTTTTACATGGACCTCTGCCTGCCAGTCCACTTTTGACTCACTACAAACCAGCCTGTTTGGCAGTCCAGTGCTTATGTATCCCAACTTTACTAAGCCTTTTGTGGTACATACCAACGCTTCCCTGAGCGCACTTAGAGCAGCATTGTCCTAGAATTACAATGATGGAGAAGAACACCTGTTTGCCTACGCCAGTTGCTCCTTGAATATTCATGAGAAAAATTACACGGTGATGGAACATAATGTTTGGCAGTAATATATGCCTACAAACAGTTCTGGGTGTATCTCCATGGAGTTCACTTCACTGTGGTTACAGACCACACCAGTCTAAGTTGGCTTCAGAATCTATGAGAACCAGAAGGTTGCTTAGCCCAATGGGCTCTAAAACTGCAGGCATTTTACTATAAGATAGTACACCAGCCAGAAACAAAGCACCAGAATGCTGACTGTCTATCCAGACTCCCAACTGTTAATATTGTATCATCACAGACTGATATACTGTATGATAAGATGTTAACTGACCAGTTTGAAGACAAGCCTGATGATATCCAGGCCATTCTCCGGGAACTGATGAAGTACTGCAGAGTAGAAGATGGTAAACTATACAAATACCATCAAGGGAATAAGTACGTTTCCCCCCCCGCCCTTCCAAAAGATTGTCCCTGATCATGGCTGCCCATAAGGCTGTAGGCCATGGCAGCCTCCAAAAGACTGTACGTCAAATAAAGCTCCACTACTATTGGGAATCTCTGCTGTTTGACACTAAGGAAACCCTGACTTGCTGTACAGAGTGCCAACACAAGAAGCCATTTGTACCCAAGCATCAATATAAGGCTGTCAAGCCCAAATTTTCTTGGCACACCATCAGCATTGACGTGGTTGGCCCCCTTCTGATGTGCGTTGTCCAGCTCAGATACATAATTGTAGCCATAGATCACCTCACCAAATGGGTAGAGGTGAAAACTCTTCAGCACATCAGCGCAGAGGCCACTGCAAGGTTCATTTTAGAGCAAGTTATTCACCACCATGGTTGCCCACAATTCATTCTCACAGACAATGGCACTAATTTCACGGCCAATGTTATTCCAAAGCTTAATGAGCTCATGGGTGTGAGGGGAGTGCTCTCTACTCCATACCATCCAGAAACAAACAGGATGATTGAGAGAGCAAATGGCACCTTGGTGAACATCCTTTGGAAACTGGCAGATAAGTATACTTCCAAGTGGTATCTTTTCCTGCCAGAAGTCGTGTTTGTGTATAACATCTCCATACATAGCACAACTAAGTTTTTGCCCTTTCAGCTCATGTATGGTTGACACCCAGTCATCTTGCCAATACTGTTCTCTGCTATGGGCAACCCTGGGGAGATCACCTACAACCAATACATGACAAGATTGGCAGATATGTTAATTAAGCTTCAGGCTGAAGCTTTTACAGAGAATACACTGACCAGAACAAAAAGACACCAGCAAGATAATTCCAACTGCCGCGCTCTGCCAGAGTTCAAGGTTGGCACTCAAGATTTCTATCACAATAAAGTAATAGGAAGAGCACACAAACTCAACACCATTTGGAAAGGCCCATTTGAAATCATTGAGCAAACAGGCCAAGACTGTCAGGAAACGCCCTGACACATTTTGTGTTACAAAAAGCCTTGGGAAAGCTCTACTTTTCTCCACAATCCTAATGCTAGTTTGATGACTCTCCTAGCTGCTCTAGACAATGAGTTATGGCTTCTTAAAGTTTGGCTGCCAGCCAAACTTCCTAACCAGTGAAAAATGACGAAATTATGCAACCAAGACACAAGAATTGATGTGAATCTTAATTCAAGCATAACTCAGCAACCACTGGACGGATTTGGACGTCTAAACTGCATTATAAAGCCAAACACCAGGAGAGTTGATTTGTGCTAAATTTAGATAAAATACAAATGCAAAGTCCAATGTGCGGGATTTTTCAAAGAAACATGAGTCATGCTGTTCAGAAGATGCCCCAAAACCCCAGCCTGATGCCACTAGAAGAGTCCCTAAGACTGTCTAGCAGATTTAGGAAGATTCTAAAGAATCTAATGGAATGGTATATAAAGGTGTTGCTCACAATGATCCCCTTGTGATCATTCTAAGTTAGCCTTGAAATGTAGTTTTATTTTAGTTTGATTTTAATATTAAGTTCAGTCAGATGGAAACCAGTCAAGACCCTCTGGGCCCTGACAAAGACGCCTATACCATCAAGGATGTTTCAGATGGGTGACTAATTAATAGAGTCTACACAAGGTTCTTAAAACCTTTCACACTTTGCCAAATAATGACATCTAAGTAGCTTCTTATATTTCTAAGAGAATAAAAATAAAGATTTTTTGAACTTGATTTTATTGGGAAATAGTGAAAAGAGACAAGGCTAGAAACTGCTCTCCTGGTAGTTGTCATTGTCATTGTTGTCTTCTTCATATTTGTCTTCTTTCTCCTCCTTGTACTCATTGGAATCCTTGTCTTGGTTGGCCGGGCTGGCGCGTCAAGGCCCGGGTGTCACCACTGACATATCAGGCTCTTGGTCCCCAGCTAGAAGTGCCACATCACGGGGTAAAGGTTTGAAGGGAAAGCGCCGGCTTTCTACAACCAGGTTGACAGCCACACACAGCCACAACTTCTTGTGGGCAGGTGAAAGGTGCAAAAAATTAACCAGGTGCAGGGGAATGGACTCAAAGTCCCAGTCAACCCGCCAAAGGTTGCCCTTGAGGGAATAGCCACACCCCAGAATAAGGCAATTCATGATGAAATCATCAATGGAAAGATACTCATCTGGGAGTATTGCCTTAATGTTAGCAAAAGCATTGCAGAGGTTTTCCCAGTGCGCAACCATCCTGGCAAAGCTTCCCTGGGGAAGGCAAAGGTCAAGGGTCAACATGGCATTCCCACAGAGAACCATGGCTTGCACCATGGCTTTCCAATCCCCATTGTAGAAGGCATCCCAACACCAGCAGACCACCTTGCCAAGACAATTGTCCTGCTGATCACATTTATCCACCTGCAGCTCCTGATAAATTGACAGGAATAGGGAAGATGCTGAAACCAGGATTGAACTATCTGGTCAGAAATTTGAATGACAAACCCTCAATCCAAACCATCCACAGGATCACTAGCACAAGAGACGTTGACAAGGTCAAGGAGATTATGACTCAGGTGCTCCACCAACACATCATCCTCAACAGAGAAAAAGCCAAACTTGAGGAAGTGATATATGCCTTCAAGTCCTACCGGGGTCTCTTCTGGAGGACAACAAAGAGGAATTGACAACACAATTTGAAGCCAGAGAAAAGGAAACCACAATCAAAGTTGGGCATATTGATTTGATATTGGACAGTTGACAGGTTGCCAACTGGAGCCTGCAAGGCCAAAGACCCCTGAATTAAAGCCCAGGTATTAATGGGCTGCTCTCCCAAAGTAGCCAAGGGGATTTCTGCACCCTGCTGGGTTGGATCTTCATGAGCTGGTTGTTTGGGTGGGGACTTATGTGCTTGGTGCGCCTGCTTATGGGGAGGCTCCTCATGACCCATACCAGTAAATATTGTACTGGTATCTCTGTCCTGAAGCCCGCAAATATGTGCCTTCTTGGCATCATAAGACATGGCCTGGAACAGGGCTCAATCAGAAACCAACATAGCGGCAATGATGCTACATGCATCAGTCACACAGGAGGTATTGGAAGTGTTGGATGGATGCAACATGTTGACTGGTAATTTTTCTCTTGACAGTATAACTAAGTCAAGTTGGGGGAAATGTCAGGAATTTATACTGACTTTGTTCTACCTTGAATATCTTAGCAGCCTGCCAAGCCATCTATTGGAGAAGATTCTAATATTACTAGCAGGCTTAATTGATCTGAGAAGCCTTTGTGAAGTAGATTTGGATCACTTATTACAAGAACAACCAGGAATACTATAGACTCTAATTATGACTGGTTCTCAACTGGCTAGAGTTATTCTGGAATACTTTAGCAAACTGCCAGGTTAGTTATTACAGGTTTCTCCAAGGATCAAAAAGAATGTGTCCAATTTGCACTAGAAAACCACCAGTGCCACTGCAAATCCCTGCAAGAAAAGTTGCCAGGAACAATATGTCATGTGCTAAAAATAGAGTCATAAATTAGTGCTGGCATGCTAATAGATTATGCATTACACTATGGCAATTGGTATCCAGCACAGGGTAATATGATATGGAATCCCATGCCATTGCATGGATGCCTAACTCTGGGGGTTGATGCTGGCGGTCTGGGGGTGAAAAGACTACCAAGCAAGAGTTAGATGCGCCAGATGATCTTATTCTGGCAAGAGAGCGCTAGCTCTATAAAAGCCCTTTCATTGGACTAATGGAAGGCAGACAATAATACCAAGATCCTACTGTAGAACCTTTTCACAGTAGAAGAAGATATCTGAGTTTGAAGACCATTGCCAGTACTCAAAGAACTAGCAAGCTGCCTGTATAGAAAGCCACTTGGAAGTTGCCTTCCTTGGACATTGCTAGCCGTTGCCTTGCCAAGGAAATACCAGATGTTGCAAGTAACACTTGTCGCCATACAAGCTAACTATCAACACAATGACTAAGATTACTCAACTACCCATTTAAGCAAATTTTAATCAGACTGCTAGGTCTGAGAGCAGAACCAAAAGTTCTGATAGTGCGTTTTCTAATGTGTTCCTTGAAAACCTTGTTTATGAAGATCACAAAGGTGTTGGGGGCGTTTGTCATACTGAAATTGAGGACAACACATTTGAAGGACCTGTACTTGGTTCAAAATGCAGTTTTTGAAATGTCTTCAGGCTTCACGCTAATTTGGTGATAGCCTGCTGTCAAATCAATTTTTGTGAAGATTTGGGACCCCCAGGGCATCAAAAAAGGTCATCAATCAGAGGCAGGAGATAACTGTTCTTAATTGTGACCTTGTTGAGCGTTCTGTAGTCTGTGACTAGGCAGATTCCTCCGTCTTTCTTTGCTATAAAGATGACAGCAGCACCAAAAGGCAAGTTTGAAGAAAAATTAGGCTTTTCTCAAGGGCTTCATTCAGATTGGCTTTCAGGGCATTGTCTTCTTGGAGTGTGAGGCAATAGATTTGGCATGCTTTTGATACAGTTCCTTTGAGGTTCATCTTGTATTGTATACCATGGTCAAGTGGTAAGCCTGGTAACACTTCTTGGAAGACAGAGGGGAACTCACTGATCAGTTGTTCTCAGATGTAGTATTTCTTGCGTCTGGTTCTGTATTTTTGAAATGGATAACCTCATATGTGCAGGTGTTCCAATTAGTTTTGCTAGGATCAGTTTCCTCTTCTGTTTCCATGATTTTCACAAACACAAGGTCTCTCATAAGCGTGTCAAGATGAGTTGGGTAAATGTGGTGGTGTTTTTTCCCTTGTTGGATGGTGAGGGTAGCGCTATCCCAGTCAATATGAGGTTTGGCCTTTCTCATTCAATCTAAGCCAAGTATAACATCATACTTGGAACTGGTATGATAGGGCCACTAAGTGTAGTCTGCAATTTTCAAATTTGGGTGCAGAAAAGTTTTGCTTCTTTGGTGACTGATGTGCCTCTGTTAACTGCCATGGTAACTCTCTTGATGTTGCTTCAGATTGTAGGTAGTTTATGAGGTTGTTAAATTTCTTGTCAATGTGGGATTAGTCTGCTCCAGTGTTGAATAGTGCTGTGCCTTGGTATCTGAAAAAACAGAAAGGATATATGAGGAGTTTATTCCCATTCTGGGCAGCAAACAGTAGAGGAGTATTGGAGGTTACTTGGATCATGATGATTGAGTCCACGTCTTGGTCCCTGTACAAGTCTTGTGAGTTGGGGGAGAGCGGCTTTCCTAGGCGCTCCCCTGAGCTTTTCCCTCCTTGTTGGTGTAGTTGGTGCTTGCCTGGTTGACTTGGGCAGTACAATTTTTACTTTGAGGATGGGGGTTGTTGGCTTGGTTGTTCTGCTTGTTAGGCCAAGGGTCTGCTTTGCTATAGGACTTTCTTTTGCTTGTTTGTTGTGTGAAGGTTATCAGATTTTTGTGCAGCTTGCTTCCCTTCCAATAATATGTCTTGGAGGTTCTTGCAGCAGCTCATATAAAATTGAAGTCTAATGTGTCTGGGGAGGCCATTGTAGAAGTCTAAATGTGGCCTGAGTTTGTCAGAGTTGATAGTGTTGGGGGCCTGGTCATGTAGGCTTTTGTATGCTGCAATGTACTCCTCAAGGATTCCTGTCATCTTGAAGGTTCTGAGTTCTATCATGATTACAACGTTAGAGTTCTTTATGGAAAATTTCTCCAGAAAAGCGTTTTTGAACATATCCTAGTCTTCATTGTGATCAGGGTATTTTTTAAACCATTTGCTTACAAAACTTGAGGCAGTCCTGGTAACAAATAGAGATTTTTACTAGACCAGAGTTTGCAGGGGTAGCCTACTTGTGTAAACTTATTTTGTGTGCTTTGAATCCAGAGGTTGACGTTTTCTTGACATAGTTCTGAAAAACCCCAATTTCTGCTGAGTGTAGGCATTGAAAGACAATACTGGGCATCTTGGGCACCTGTAGGCTTACAGAAGTTGGCGGCAGGTTCAGGAGTTTACAAGCATGGAGAAGATTGTACTATTTTATGGGGACAATGCTGTTTTGGAGGATGACAAAGCCTTCAGGGACGTCTTGTCCCTCTTTGTAGTCTCTCCAACCTGCAGGGAAGACCATTTGCTAGATCCTTTTTGTGGGAGGAATTTTTCCTTAAAGTTGTGTAGGTATGGATAACCTACCTGTGCTACCACTGTCAAGTATATACTTCTGAGAAGTATAATAAACAAGATAAAGGGGAAAATTAAGAAGAGAATGATACTTTATTTGATAGGAATATAGGATATTATATAGTATCATGGGAAACCACATACTGTCTATATACATCATGATGGTCATGGGGCTTATCTGAGTAATGTTCCTCTTAAGTCACAAGGCTTACTTAAGTTATGTTCTTCTTAGGATCTGTATTGTGTGATCCCTGTCAGAGATGGTTGACTGATAACGGTGCCACCAGCTTATTGATCAGCCGGTGAACCATTTGGTGATCTACTTGGGGCGTTAATTCCCCAAGAGGGAGTAATTGAAGATGTTGTAAAACCACTGAATAATGGCCTTTCCAAGAGTAAAAAATAAAAAATACTGTGCCAACCTGTGATACTCCTTCCTAGAAGCCCAGAAAGACCATATGATTGAGGAGGCACTCCTAGACTCATGAGCTGAACAACAAGCTGCCAATGCAGATGAAGCCCAAGATAAGCCACAAATAAGCCAAACAATTATTTATAACAACAAAAATAGGACCTGCCAACTAGCCAACCAATCAGTTAAAAGCCAGGGAGCCACCAATTTTACCCAGGTAAGCCCAGAAGTGGGGCTTGAGGACCCAAAGCTGAAAATTTATTGCTATATAAACCCTTACCCCCAAAGAACACAATCATAATCATCCTAGCTAATAAAAATTATGAACTTTTGCTTCTCTAACATTTTACACTATTTGATCCTTGTTCTACTCCACTTTCAGTACTCATCAACCAGCCTACTCTTGGGAAAGAACCCCAGTTTGCCCAAGACTCAGAAGAGGACCACCCAGACTATATCCACCCACCTGAAGTGCCCTTTGGTCCTCTTCACTTAACTGAGTATCTCCTAAAATCCAATCAAAAACAATGGCCAGTTAAAGATATCTTCTTGTACATCTTCCCTGGAAGTACAGGATAAGCATATCACATAGTATGAGACAGCCACATAGTCACCAACAACCCTTATATTTTCAAGAAAAATACAACAATCTTAAAACTTATTTAATCCCTAATGAATCACCTACTACTTCAGATCCCTCTGCACTGTATCTGCTGGTCCCAATCTATACAGCCAAATAAATCAAACCCTGAAAGTGCTTTATCTAGCACTCATTGTGTTACTTGATTCATTTTTGCTGTCATGACCTGGGTTGTTACCAGGGGAACCTTTGGTTGAGGGGAAGGTTCAAGCCTGGAAGGCCCAGTAATTGATGGGGGCCATCCACATCACATAAATGGCAGCTGTGGCCCAAGAAGGCCACACTCCCATGTGGGGAATCACTTGTTCAGTGATCTCTAGCATGGTCAAATAGGCAAACCCAAGCTTGCTGTAATCATATGATAAAACAGAAGGAATACAAGGAAGTTCTCCTATGGCAGTGCTCATGGTCAGGCTTGGCTGGGAAAGTTGGTGGAGAAGAGGAACACCAGGAAAGGAGATGCGTGGTGCAGGGGCAGGAATTATTTCTTGGTCCAGCACTCTAGGAGATGGGGTGAAGGCTGGTGGTTGGTTGGGGGCAGCAAGAAGTTGCTCTGTTTTCAGCTCTGGCATTGGTACTGGAGATACTCTCTGTTTGAAAGCACCAGCAGTATAAAATTTGTGATAATGTAATAAACCCCTGAAAATTATAAATGCTCAGTGTGCATTAACCAAAAAAGTTTATTAAGTGAAGATGTCAACAAGGAAAGGGTTGCCAGTGTTCCCAGCTATACAGTAGTTTTAAAATCTATGGCAACAAACAAAATAAACTCAGATTTAAACAAAATGAATTCAGATTTAAGCAAAGTTAAAATGAATTCAAATCTATTATAAATCAATATAAATTCATTTATTTTTAGTTTTTTTTAAATCTGAGTTCATTTTGTTTAAATCTAGATTGTTTTTGCTTGTTGCCATAGCTTTTAAAACTATTATATCCTGCTGGGAAACTGCAATTAGACTTACTGATAACCCCTTTATTGGCTGTCAATGAGTTATTCTCAAGTTGGGTTCCATTGGTGGCTCCTGATTTATCAATTAGATGAATCCTTTCATTATTTTTGCCCTGGGCAAGCTGGCAGGGGAATTTTGGGCCATTTGGCAACCCAAGTCCCCACTCCTGGGTTTCAGAGGGTGTGGGCTAATTAAAATCTTCTTTGCTTGGCTTTGGGACAGTTTCCAATTGCCCCCAGGCTTGGCCTTGACCAGGGTTTGATTCCCCACTTGGAATTAAAGTTTCCTTTTGGTTAATCAGCATGATTGACAACACAATAATTTGGTTGCATGATTGCTCAATTGCAGGCATTAAACCATGCAACATAGGGTTTTGTCTGGCCCATTCTGGGCCCTGACATTTGCCTCCCACTGGACCATCAGCTATAGCAAAAAGCCGCTTCCCTATCTAGTTAAGTTGGGCCCTATTATCTGGTGGGCCATGAATTTGCATGTCACTGCTCCCTAAGCTGACAGTTACCCCAAAGAGCGGTGGTATCCTGCCATCTACCATGAATCTTTTGGGACTGCTAGCAAATTAGATTCAGTAGAATCTCATAGATGTTTGTTAGGGTCTAAATATAGGCTTTTAGGAGGCCAGCTTAGAATCAAATTATTACTTAACTCCCTGAGCTTTGTGGGCAGGGCTGTTGCCTTGCATGAAGGTATAGTTGGATCTTACAAACCTCTCATAAATAGACAGAGGAGCAGGATCAGGGCTTTCATTGTAGCCCTTGTTAGCCATAGATTTACTGATTGACTGGATCTACCCCTTTATGTTGGATGTGAAGTAGCCATAAAACATACCACCCTGATGATTGTTTCTAACAGTGGATATTACACGTTCAGAATCATAGGCTTCATCAGGTTAGCAATAGATGTCAGAGATCCAGCCTGTGGGGGGTTCTTGAGAGCTTACAGGCAGACAGCCTGTAGGTCCTGAGGGAGGGGCTCACCACAATATAGAAGCTAAATTTATAATATAAGATAACAATTTGCCAAGAAGAGCCCAGGGTCCAATGGCAGACACCATTGAATAAATAAGGTTGGTGAGGATGATGTACATCACCCCAAATATCTGAGTGGAAGTAGATTCATTGGTTTCAACGGATTCCTGCGGGCAGTCAGGCCATAGGGTAAGAGGTGATGTCATTGGAACTAGTTAGGCAGGCAAGTAGTTGTACTTGTTGAAGAATAGCAGGGGAGGTATGATGACTCTGGTTCCATCTCTGTAAATGGTTTCTTTCTCTCTAGTTCTTGCCTCTGGGTTGTATATTAGGATTTCCTCTAGGGTGAATTCAGAATACACCAGGTTGGGTGGATATTCTGTGAAATGTACCGAGCCAAAGGGAGCTCCTGGTGGAAGATATAGTTTTGGCAGTCATTCCGTAATTTCTTGGGGTTGGTGGGTGTGAGGTACAGAAATGCAGGAGGTAGGCTGCAAATGAAATAGAACTAAAATAAAATGTGTAATAACCTGGTTGAACCAAAGGTTCATGTCACTTTATTTCAGGAATGGCAACAGGCAACTTCCTGGCAGCCCAAGGTATAACTATACCCATCTGCCATGGAGAAACTTTTACAATTTCCTTTGGGCCTGGTGATACTATCTCCCAGGGTTTTTGCAACCCTCAGTGGCATCCATTGTGGGAGATATTTCATTGGCTGGCTCAAATCAAGAAAAATTTAATTTACCTTTTAGGTCACAGAATTAATCATCTTTGGGTGGCCTGCATTCCACAGGAACATTCTCTACTTCCCCTGCTGTGGTGGCCCAAGTTATTTCAGGATTTTTGGCTTGGCCTGCGCTCTCATATGTTGGGTTAACAGGAACCTTTGGCTTGGGAGGCCTCAATACAAGTAAATTTAGTTCATCAAGTCTCAGGAGATTCCCCAACCTCAAATCCTGTCCTGGTTTGAGCCCAGAAGACTGCAGGCGGCCATGGAGTATTGGCGTTCAAATACTGTATCTGGGATTCCATCACATGTATAGTAACAGGAACTTGTCACTTGTGACAATAGAGTTTTTTTTGTCTCTGAGATCCACTGACTAGCACTTAAGTCTCATCAGACCAAATTAACTTCTCCCAAATAGGATATAATATGATTTATATATTGGCAAGCAAAGGTCAATCTTTTATCATTGTTTTTTATCTTAAGAGAGGCTTTCCTCTTGCAATACAGCCATAGTAGCCATGTTCATACAATCTATTCCTAAAGTTACAATTAGAAATATCTTTATTCATGTTGGTCTTTACAGCTACTCTAATTTGATTAGTACTTGTAAACCAACTTTGTGTGACCATTCTGACCATAGATTGATCATCTCAAACCTTAGCTTTTTTTGGTTGTAATGGCCTCTAAGAACTTTCCAAACAACTAGTTTTATGAAGCTTTAGTTAACCTTATCAATCTAGTTCAGCCCTGACCTTAAGCTGCTTTGCAATTTTTCTATAGGATATCCCCATCTTGCTGGCTAGGGTAATTTGACCACTTATATGCACAGGTATTTTTTGTTTCTACTTTATTTTTTGGTCAAAAAAAATTAATGTCCTCAATTCTATCATCCAGGTAATTTTGGATGAGAGGTTTGGTCTCAGATGCATTTTATGAGCATAAATACTTCTTTAAGTTAAAGCCTTAGTGCCCCCCTTTTAAAAGTGTAAATTTTTATATTGATCTTTTTACTCCTATTTCTTATTTTTACATAATAAAGTTTTGTGCTGCATTTTTTGTCAAGCATATAATTCTTGGGAGTATATAAAGCAATATAGTTTGGGGAAACTTTTAGGAGAGAATGGTATTTGATTTGATATTAAGATATAATGTCATATAGTATCATGAGAAGTCAAATACTGTCTATGTATGTCATGGCAACTATGGAGCTTGTCCAGCTATTGTTACTGTTAGGATTTAAAATTTTCAATCTCAAACTTGACAGTGTGGCTGGATTGTCACTTATTATTCAATAGTTGGGTTAATTCTTGGGGAAATGGTTTCTGAGAGGGAGTAATCATGAATGTTGCAACATTTCACCCTTGGGTGCTAGAAAACCAAACTTTTGGAAATCTTTTGAGTTTATCCAGTAGTTGTACTTGATATTAATCCAGCTTAGTGTTAGAGGCAGGCAGTCAGGGATTGCTGTGAGCATGGCTTAATTTACACAGGAAAAGTCAAGCATGGAACATGAGCTTCAATCTTGTAAAGGCATTGATTCCTTTGATACGGTAGGTACTGTTTGATTTGATTTCTATAACAATGCTGGGCTCCCTCAATCCTGGCTCCAACTTGTGTAGGTTGTGATTTGCAACTAAAATCACATATTATGTTTGAAAGAATTCTGATTGAAGTGGCATTGTTTCTCTTTTAAATCATTGCTTTTCCTTGGCTTTCTTCTTTTGTCTAGCTTGCTGTACTGTTGCAACCAAGTTTCCATCCTCATCTGCCAACATATCTTACTATACACAGGGCGCGCTCAATGAGTTGCCTCTTGACGTATCTAACAACATGAACCAATCTGATAGCAATATCAAATTGCAGGCACTTTCTCCTAATTAGGAGTGCTTCCAATTAAACTTTGCTGATCCCCACACAAGTTATTCCTTGGCTTGAAACCTTACATGGAACATGCCACTATACCAACCCCTGTGGCCTTGTGGCTTTCCCCATATAGTATATTAATCACAATATTCTATAATAAACAATACCTTATTCCAATCATTCCTGTCTTTTCTATTGGACTGTTGTCTTCCCCAATCAAATACTGAACTCTAATTGGTTCAGTTGCAACATTGGCAGCAGAAGTAGGTTTACAACCTACCTAAAAGAAAAATCCCCCCAAGAAAGGATGGAGTACAGGCCGTATAGCTACTCCCCATCAAGAAACTTTCCTTCAAATCCCTGAGGGGGACATCCCCAAGGGATATGTCATTTACCAAGATCAACTAGTGCTCACAAGTGTTTATAATTGACTCTGCCTTAGGCAGCACAACAAAAGTGTCACCCTGCCCCAATCAGATATCTCTCAACACATGCTAAACCTCCAGCTTGAGTCTTTTGCGGGTGGTGTTGAAGGGGCTGACATTGTCAGTTGGCTCCATTCTACCAAAACCCGCCTTTGTATCTGTCAAGTGCCTGAGCCCATGTGGGTTGCTACCGCTTCTGGGCGCCTCACGTGGCCTGCCGCAGTGTGGTTCACCAACTGGGCCAGCCAAGAGATAGATGTCACTTGGGCGTTGTTCAGGGATGTTGCAAAGTCCTGCTACAGTGAAACCTTTTTAGCCATTGTGGTGGGAACTTCCCTCCTGGTCATCAAACAGGCCATGTCTGTCCCTGAATACCTTGCAGCCTGGCAATAAGCCCTTTCCGCTGCCCCAGAAGCCGTTACCAACAAGAATGCCATGCTCCTTACTCTTATAGTCAATGGGCTCAAACCCCATATCTGCAAATGGGTTCCTGTGGGTTGCTGTGCCTCCATCAACAACTGCTATAAGGCCATTGTGGAGGACTATGACCAGGCTTCAATGGGCTTCTGCAGATCCAATGACACACCACCCCAGTCTTGTGCCGCACCTGGCAGTGCCCACAATTAGGTAGGCCACCACCAGTCCCACCAACAAGAAAATGGGGTTAAGCATCCCTGCAAGGGGGAGCTCCAACTAGTGCAAATTGAGGACCTGGGAAAAGCCTGGGGGTTGTAGATACAAGAGGTTCTACAACCCCACTTGACTCTCACTCTCAATCCCTCCTTGCAAAAAACCCCTGTGATTACAATGTGCATGATGTTAAAACTCTTGATGTATTCCAGGTCCACAGCAATGACCCTGTTCTCCAAGCAAGCCATTCTTCAAATAAAGTAACCCTCTTGGCCTATCCCTTTTGTTTTTGTGGGAATGCCCACAAACTATTGGTGGATACTGGGGCTTATCACATCATAGTTGACCAGACTTTTGCCAACTCTCAACAACTAGACCAAGTACCAAGCAGGTTCAAAGCAGTACAAGTATCTGATTTCCGTAGAGTGGTGATCACCCATGAGACAGTACCATTCTCTGAGAGAATGGGGAACATCCAGGTTAAGCTTGCTGGGGCAACCATGGCAGGACTCAGCCACAACCTCATTGCTGGGATTGACTGTCTTTGGCACAACCATCCCTATATTGACTGGGATACGGCTGTAATCACCCTCAACCAAAATGGGGTGGGTTTCCAGATCTACCCTATCAAAATGAGCAAGTTACTCCATGATTCTGTATTTTTTATAATCACAGAAACAGGTATGTACAATTTCAAGGGGGGGAACTAGACTTTAATAAATGCTCAGTTGAAGTTATCCACACTGAACCACCTGCAGCCCCTCTCTTGATCACTTCACCTCCATCAGCACTTATCACGCTCCTTGAGGAATATAAAGATGTTTTCAGTGAAATACTGGACCAACTACCCCCTCCCTAAGAGATCCAGCATGCTGTAAAAATGCAAGGGTCACTGCCCAAAGCATGTCCCCTTTATTGACTGACACCAAAAGAAGATGAGACCCTCTGCCAGCACCTTGTGGATGTGCTCAATAAGGGCTTTATTCACCCCTCTCTCTTGCCATACAGGGCTACTGTCTTCTTTGTAGTCAAGAAGGATATGTCCCTTTGCTTGGTCACAGACTACCACGCCTTAAACAAGGTGACTGTTAAGAATAAATACCCCATGCCGTTAATTGATAACCTGTTTGATAAGTTCATGGGTGCAAAGGTCTTTATTAAGATTGATCTCACTGCAGGGTACAACCAGGTCTGCATTGCACCAGGGGATGAGGCAAAGACTGCCTTCTGCACACACAACAGATTGTTTGAGTGCCAGGTCATGAACTTTGGAATGACCAACACTTCTTCCACCTTTGCCATGTTAATGAACAAAGAATTTGATGATTTTATTGGGAAATGTGTTGTTGTGTACCTTGATACATTATTGTCTTCAGTCAAGATCAAGCCACTCATCTCCAACACCTCTGTGCTGTCCTCAACACCCTTTGGAAAAACCAGTTGAAGTCTAAGCCTTCCAAATGCAAATTCCTCAATTCAGAGCTTCTGTTACTTAGGCACACCATTGCTGCCCAAGGAATAAAGCCTGGCCTGCCAAAATTAAGGCAATCACAAGCATGCCGCCTCCCACTAATGTGGGCCAGATGCAAACATTCTTAGACATGGTTGCCTACATGCGCAAGTTTATTCCCAATTGTGGAGAGCTAATTGCATCCCTTACTGAACTCTTAAACACAAAACAGCTCTTCCAATGGACCCCTGTCAGAGATCAAGCCTTCAAGATGTTGAAGCAAAGACTTACAACTGTGCATGTATTGCAATTCCCCAATTAGAACTGCCAGTACAATCTTGAGACTGATGTCTCCTACAGAGCCATAGGGGGCGTGCTACAGGTGGAAACTGACAAAGGTTTCTTCCTCCCTGTGGCATAAAAATCCAGGAAGCTCACCAATTCAGAACAACACTACCTCATACATGATAAAGAATTAGCAACAATTGTGCACTGCATTGAGAAATGGCGCTGTTACCTGGAAGGGGCCACCTTTCCAACCCCAAATTCTGACAGATCACAAGTTGCTCCAGTACTTTAATACACAGTCCCACTTGATATAACGCCAGGCAGGCTAGGTCAAACGCCTATCTCCCTATAAGTTGTGCATTGAGTACAAGCCTGGAAAGGAACTTGTCACAGCTGACACCCTCTCTAAACTCTACATAGCGTCCATCTTCGGGGATGATGGCTTAGATCCAGACTGACCAATGCTTTACCTATGCCCTGAAGCAACCTGTTACAAAGGTCTTAATTCTGTAACTATCTCCAAGCTGAAGGACAACAAGAATCAGTTCACCACCAACACTGGTAATGTCTGCCGTCAGGCGAGACAGGTGAGAAGATGCCTTACATTCCCATCACGCAACAAGGTGACACAATATTGCACTACCACCAAACCCTGGGTCACATCAGAGGGTGTAACCTCTTTGAGATCATGAAACAGAAGGTTTGGTGGCTGTGTATGCGTCAAGACATCTTTGATCTCCTCAAAACATGTGTGTTGTGCAAAAAAAACATGTCTAAACCTGCACCACCCAAGTCTGTCCTACCCATAAAAGCTATTAAACCCTTCAAACAGTGGGCCCTTGACATTGCGGGGCCTCTCCCCAAAGACAGACTAGGCAGGAAGTACATCATCATGGCCATTGACTACTTCACATGCTGGCCAGTAGCATGGGAAATCACTAACCATACTGCCACCATCATCATCTGCTTCATTGGCCAGGAAATTGTGGCCCAAATTGGGCAACTAAAAATGCCTTATCATAGATGGTGGGCCCAAGCTTATAGGACATGTCATGAAGGTGTATGTCACGGTAAGTTCCATAAAGCCAGGGATTATCTGGCTGAGTAGGAAAGCGCAGAAAGCCCAAAATCCTTTAACAAAACTGACTGATTTAATGGACTTGAATCAAACAGTTGATCAAAATGGGTTACAGCTGTCCCAGTTTGTCAGTTGAATCTGATCTCCCCTGTAAGTTGATGTTGATAAATTAACGTAATTTAAGAGTCACCCAATATGAACTTATTTATCAGCATGGTTATTAGAAGTTGATCAATCAAGAGTTCTTTGCAACTTGGACCAGATAATCACTTGGCAATGTGGAAGGAATAAGAGGCCAGGATCCAGTTTGTATTGCTTAGTCAATTTTTGATATATATTGAACAATTTTCACTGTTTCAACTCTTAAGAGTTGAGTCCTCCCAAAATTTACTCAATATAAATCACATATACCTTGATCTAATTTTATTTTAAGAATGCATCCTGTATTTGGGTTATTACACTACATCCCCTACAATCTGATTCTCAGCCAGATCATTGCTAGAAGATGGGACTGGTTGTTGGCACTTTGTCAATAACATCACTCAATGGTAATTCTGTGCCTACCAATCTTGGAGTTGTTCCACCCATCTTTAAAGCTAAAAATCTTGTGGTATCTCAATGTCCTGAATTTTATTCTGAGGACTCTCTGATGCTTTCCCAGGCTATATATATTGGGCTACTGTCAAGTTTATACTTCTGGGAAGTATAGTAAACGTAAAAAGGGGAAGATTTAAGTAGAGTATGATACTCTATTGAATGTGAATATAGAATAATATATAGTATCATGACAAGCCACATACTGTTCATGTACGTCATGGGGGTCATGGGGCCTATCTGAGTAATGTTCCTCTTGAGTCACGAGGCTTAATCAAGTTATGTTCCATTTAGGACCTGGATTAAGTGATCCCTGTCATAGATGGTTGACTTATAGTGGTGCCATTAGTTTATTGACTGGCCGGTGAACATTTGGCAAGCCATTTGGTGATTTATTTGGGGCGTTAATTCCCCAAGAGGGAGTAATTGAAGATGTTGCAACATCTCTTCCCTGGGGTGCTGGAAGGCGGAGCCTTGGGAATTTTCTTAAGAGTGTTGGGGATGTGTGCTTGGTATTGATCCAGTTTAGCTTTGTGAACAGGGAGTCTGGAATTTTGTTGGGCTTTTCTTGCTTTGCACAGGCAGAGGCAGTTGTGATGCATACATTTCAGTTCAGTCCAAGCTCCAATACCTTTGATGAGATATGTGTTGTTGGGCTTGACTTCCATGACAATGCCTGGTCCACATAATCCTGGGTCCAGCTTGTGTTGGTTTTGATTGACAACCCAGATCTTATCTCTGACTTGGAACCTCTCTTGTTGCAGTGTGATTGCTTCCCACTGAACCCTTTGTTGTTCCATTGTCTCTTGGTCCTTTCTGGCTTGTAGTAATTTTGGATCATTGCTGTCTGGTATCTTCTTTGGAAGTGGCAGTTGTGGTCCTGTGGTTGTACTGACAAGTGAGTGTTTCTGACCATAGACAAGTTCATAAGGGCTTTTACCCGTATTGCAGTTAACTTTTGTTCTATAAATCATGAGTACAGTTTGAAGCATGTCAATCCAGGCCTTTGAATTGTTAGCAGATAACTTACTGAGGGCTTCTTCAAGCGCGCCATTTAGTTGTTCTACTTGTCCATTTTCTTGAAGATGATATGGGCTGGCTGTGATGTGTCTTATCCTGTTCTTGGCAAGATAATAATTGGTGTCAATGGCCTTAAGTTTGGTGCCTCCATCTGTGATTAGGAGGTCAGGTTTACCAAACTTGGTTATGATTTCTTTCCCAATAAATTGTCTTGCATTGTTGCCCTTGTGCTCTTTAGTGGCTAGCACCATGGGTCATCTGGTTGCATAGTTGATAGCTGTGATGATGTACTTTTTGCCCTTGTTTTTGCCGGGCATTGGTCCCACAATATCTAGTGACCATACCTTGAAGGGTTGTGTGATGAATACAGATACTACTGACTTAGGTGGTGTTTTTGTTTGGGCGTACTTATCACAGACTTTGCATTGTTCTAGTACCTCCCTGATATCATCTAGAATGTTGGGCCACCAGTAGCATGTCTTGAGATATTTGTGTAAGTTTCTACTGCAGGTGTATCCAAGGTCTCTGTGATACCAGAGAATGGTGTCAATATTTTGAGTTGACGGGACGTAAGGTACAGTGTCACCATTTGGAAGTATTTGGTGTAGTGTACCATATACGCTTTTGAACAGATGTTTGTTCTTAAGGAATTTCTCTTGGATGTCCATTGGGGTTCCAGGTGAGAACCCTTCTTGGAGATTCCCCATGATTAACATGGGCCAATCAGGGTCACCATCAGCGCAGAGGAGATGTTTGCTGTATAGCCTTGACAGGGCATCTGTAGTAAGCATTTCCTTGCCTGGCTTATATTCAATGTTCATGGGGTATCTCTGTATGAGACTCATCCACTTGGCTTGTCTCCTTGACAAGTGTTGTTGTGTTTTGAAGAATATCAGTGATTTGTGATTGGTGAGGACTTTGAACGTTTGGGCTCCTTCTAAGTAGCATTGCCATTTTATGAGGCATTGCATATGGCTACCAATTCCTTGTTGTGTATGGGGTATCTTTGTTTTTTATCAGATAGTTTCCATGACTTATATGCAACGGGAAAAAAGTCTTTTTCTGCCGTTTGGATACAGAGTACTCCTCCTATGGTATAGTCAGAAGAATTTTTTCTAGTTCATAGATTCCCTCACAATTTGGATATTAGAGGATAGAGGCGGTGACCATGTGTTCCTTCAGTTGGCGGAAGAGTTGATCATGTAGTGGTGTTCAGACAAACTTAGTTGTTTTGCCTGTGATGGCAGATAGGGGGGCTGTTAGGGCGCCCCAGTTGGGGATAAACCTTCTTACATAGGCTACCATTCAAAGAAAGGTGCAGAGTTCACTTTTATTTCTTGGAGCAGGAATATCAGTTATGGCACATATCTTGTCTGAATCTGGTTTGATTCCGTCATTGCTGATAATGTGACCAAGGAATGGAAGTTCTGTTGAGAAGAATTCACACTTTGACGTTTTTGCAACCAGTTGGTTTTCTTCAAGGGTGCAGAGGACCAGGAAGATGTCTTTCCAGTGTTGCTCCAGGTTGGGGCTGTAAATGATGACGTTGTCCAGGTAGATGATTACCTGTTTTCCAATGTATTCCTTGAAAACCTTTTTTCATGAAGGTCACAAAGGTACTGGGACTGTTTTTCATGCCAAAGTTGACAACAACACATTCAAAGGATCTGTATTTAGTTCTAAATGCAGTCTTTGGAATGTCTTCAGGTTTCACGCAAATTTGGTGGTAACCTGCTGTCAAATCAATCTTTGTGAAGATTTGGGATCCCCCCAGGGCGCTAAAAAGGTTGTCAATTAGAAGTAGGGGATACATGTTCTTAATTGTGACCTTGTTGAGCGCTCTGTAGTTGGTGACAAGGCGGAGTCTTCCATCTTTCTTTGCCACAAAGAAGACAATAGCGCCAAAAGATGACTTTGATGGTTGTATAAGTCCTTTTTCAAGGGCTTTGTCAAGATAAGTCTTTAGGGTGTTGTCTTCTTGTGGCGTGAGGCAGTAGATAGGTTGTGCTTTAGGTACACTCCCTTTGAGGTCAATTTTGTGTTGTATGCTGCGGTCAGGAGGTAGTCCTGGCAGTGTTTCTTGGAAAAAGTGGGGAATTTGTTAACTAGCTGATCTCAGATGGGGTTCTTTTCATGTTGAGTCTCTGTATTCTTAAAGTGGATGACATTGTATGTACAGGTACTCCAATTG
This sequence comes from Entomophthora muscae, assembly GCA_014839935.2. Lineage (NCBI taxonomy): Eukaryota > Fungi > Entomophthoromycota > Entomophthoromycetes > Entomophthorales > Entomophthoraceae > Entomophthora > Entomophthora muscae. The sequence goes on from QTSX02006402.1 coordinate 373,089, forward strand.
TTTTTGCAAGGTTGACTTCCTTTTCTTCTCCATGATTTTCACAAATACATGGTCCCTCATAAGCGTGTCATGGTGAGTTGGATAAACATGGTGGTATACTTCTCCTCCTTGTATGGTGAGGGTAGCACTGTCCCAGTCAATGTGAGGTTTTGTTTTTGTTGGGAATTTTGACCAAGCAATGATGCCAATTATGACATTGCCCACAGATTGAGACTGTTACAACCAAATTCATAAATTAGTAATACAAAATACAATGATATTAATTATGACAGAGCTTGAAGAAATGATTTGCAGCTATCAAACTACATAAATTAGTAGTATAAACTATATGCATATTGAATCAGCAGTAGTCTGCTGACCTGAGCCTTAAACTAGCCAATGATAAGTGCTTCTGCAGCAATTAAACAATACATGATTTGCCGCTGTGGCACTTTAAAAATACACAAGTGTTGCCTAGCAATTGGATTAGGTGCCAAAGTGCCAATCTACTTTTACGTTAAGCGCTGCCGCGCCAACTAAAAATTATTGCAAGCGCTGCCTGGTAAACATTGCAGGTGTCAAGGCACCACTTTAATTTTACATCAAGCGCCAAGGCACTGGGTTCAATTCCCCATAATCTCAAATTCCCATATTTATCACATTAATAGGCATTAAGCTTGCAGTATGCCAGAGAAGTAGGAAGTGCTCCTGAAGTACTAAATTATTCCATGCCAGCAAGGACCACCTGTGCTGGATGAAGATGAAAATATTCTATTGGTTGACGTGCAATAAGCACCAAATCTAGATTAATAATTACCCAAATTTGGGTGTGTTAGAATGCCCTAGAAGACATTGCTAGCAGCCAGAGATTATCCTTGAAGAAGGTATAAGAAGAATTAATCATTTACAATAAAATCATCTTTGAACCATCTTTTTATTTTATCCTTAATTTGGTTGACCTTTACCCTAATCCTTAAGTGCTTCTGCGCAATCAGAAGCCATTGCTGGGCAATAATCATGGTTCTGTTTAATCCTGGCTCTTCTGATACAGTACTACTCATATCCTCACATATGACTGTATTCTAGCAAATGTCCTTTGCCTTATAATCTCTAATAATTGTGGCGCTGTAAAGCAAAAAGCGCAACAGTCTTTCTCATCCAGTCCAGGCCAAGTATAATGTCATACTTGGGGATTGGTATGATTAGACCACTGAGTATGGTTTGTACCTCTCTGATTTGAGCGCAGAAAGGTTTTGCTTCTTGAGTGACTGGTGTGCTTATAGTATCTGCCATGATGACTCTCCTGATATTGCTTTGAGTGGTTGGTAGTTTCATGAGGTCAGCAAATTTCTTGTTGACTAGGGACTGGTCTTCTCTAGTGTTGAATAGTGTGGTGCCCTGGTATCTACAAAAACAGAAATGATAAGTGAGGAGTTTATTTCCAGTATGGGCAGCAAACAGTAGAGAGTTGCTAGAGGGTACTTGGATCATGGTGATTGAATCCACTTCCTGGTCCCTGTACAAGTCTTGTAGGTTGGGGGAGGGCGGCTTGCCTAAGCACTCCCCTGAGCTTTTCCCTCCTCATTGGTATCTTTGATGCTTGCCTGGTTGGCTTGTGCAGTTTGATTCCCAGTTCAAGGATGGGTGTTGTTGGCTCAGTTGCTTTGATTATCAGGTCAAGGATCTTTCTTGGCTGAATGATTCTCTTTGCGCTTGTTGGTTGTGTGTAGATTGTCAGATTTTTGGACCACATGTTTGCCTTCCAAGAATACTTCTATAAGGTTCTTGCTGTGGGTCATATCAAACTGATATCTAATGTGTGTGGGAAGGCCATTGTAGAAGTCCAAGTGTGGCCCAGGTTCATAAAAGTTGATAGTGTTGGGTGTGCAGTCACATAGGTCTTTGTATGCAGCAATGTATTCCTCAATTGCTCCTGTCATCTTGAAGGTTCAAAGTTCTGTCATGATTACTATTCCAGAATCCTTCATGGAGAAACTTTCAAAGAATGTGCTTTTGAACAGCTCTCAGTCTCCCTTTTAGTCAGGGTGTTGGGCTATCCATCTGCTTGCAAAAATTGATGCAGTTCCTGTAATGTGGAGGGCAATTTTGCTGACCCAGAGTCTTTGGGGGTATTCCAATTGCTTGAATTTGCTTTGTGTACTGTTAATCCAAAGAGAGGCGTTTTCTTGGTGTAATCCTGCAAAGGCGCCAATTTCAGCTGTGCACAGGCGCTAGATTATAATATTGGGTATTTCAGGCTGCTGTGGTGCTGTGGTGCTGCTGTGATTGGGGTTGTGGGTAACATTCTTTGGGCTTTGAGAGTGTTGTATTGTTTGATGGGTACAAGGACAATGTTGTAGATAACAAAACCTGTGGGAACGTCTTTTCCTTCTTTGTAGTCTCTCCAGCCGTTAGGGAATACCATTGCTTGAGTCTTTTTCTTAGGAGGGATTTTTACTTTGAGTTGGGTAGGTATGAATAACCTACCTGTTCTACCACTGTCAAGTTTATACTTCTAGGAAGTATAATAAACAAGATAAAGGGGAAAATTAAGAAGAGAATGATACTTTATTGGATATGAATATAGAATAATATATAGTATCATGACAAGCCACATACTGTCCATGTACGTCATGGGGATCATGGGGCTTATCTGAGTAATATTCCTCTTGAGTCACAAGTCTTAATCAAGTTGTGTTCCATTTAGGACCTGGATTGAGTGATCTGCGTCATGGATGGTTGACTGGTAATGATGCCACAAATTGATTGACTTGCCAGTGAACCATTTGGTGATCTACTAGGGGCGTTAATTCCCCAAGAGGGAGTAATCAAATATGTTGCAACACTACTCTGGTTGGGATTGATTATTTTACTCAATCCTAGTATCTTGTTTGGAAATTTTACAAAACAGTATCTGAAGCTGTGTTGGTGGTTAATCATTAACTCTATGTGGATTTGGGTGGTAATTCTCCACCACTTGGAGACAGCTTCTTACTATCCCACAATTTCTGTCACATTACTCAACTCTTTCACCACTGAGTTTTAGGAACAGTTCCTAATGAGTTTGTTTCTTTTCTCCTGTTCCATTGAGATATCTGTGTTTACCATGTTTATTTGCATCAGTTCTTTCTCTGAGTTTTCAGTTTGGACTTTTGTTTAATTTATGGTTTTCATCTCTGGTTAAGTTGTTGATATTGGACCATCTGTTTCTTATTTCCACTGCGCCATGCCATTTTAATTTCCAGATTATTTTCCTGCTCCACCCACTGATGAAATTTTGCGTGAAGTTTCATCAGCTCTATCATTCTATTCCAGCTCTAGCCTTAGTCATAAATCTCAAGCTTACCATGTGATGACAAAAGTTTTATAGGATGCTTGTGAATGGTTGCTGTCCGCAGTGGAGCGCAATCCAAATGTTTTAACAGAAAATGCATCTCTGTACCCTTTGTTAAAAATTTGTGTGTCTCTATTGAGGAGCTCAAAGCATATAGTAAGTTGTACACCTTCAAACAGGGTACTACTCCACTTTCAATATTCCTTCCTCATTTTCTTGCCTACTGTTGCACTATTGATGTTCCCAAAGTTAATAAACTCTCAGCTTTCTGGTTAGCAGTTGACCAGACTGATCAAGATTTGGCAGTTTGGGATTCCACGTTAACCACAACTGAGGCCCTGGTAAGCCAAATTCTTTCTCTGGTCCCAAATCTGTTGACTTACAAACAAGGTGCTATGGAAATCAAAGCCAAACCTGCCGCAGGCTCCTGGTTTTCTGGTACTTGTTCTGCAGTGGCTTCACCTAGTTAGAGCTAGGATTTGTCTCCCCACATGTCTTATCAGTTACAATTGGCTATCTTGAATAAACCTGCCAATATAAATAAAGTACTAGTTGTGGCTGTCCCCAAGAGTTTGTTGGCTATGCTTCAGCATGTTGTACCTGCAAAGTGTTGAGTAGTTGATTCCAAGGAGTTGCCTCTTGTTCCTATTGATTATGATTGTCCTGTCCTTCCTGATGCCGTCAAAAAATGATTGAGAGTTATTTTCAGGAGCACCCTGCCTCCTTAGCCGCTGTTTATACCACTGAAGAGAAGGAACATCCTGCTGAGGTTGCAACATTTGCAGCCAATAAATCTACTTCTATTTACTTCTTGTTTTATGATAGCATTGATAAAAGTCAAACTATCTATTGGCCAGACATTCTGTTGGATACAGGCGCTTCTAAGAACTTCATAAGTGTGGAGATGTAAGGTCTTGCCCATAATGGTGCAAGGTTATAGACTAGAGCGTGCAAGGCATTAGTATTCAAATTTAAAAGATATAAGAGCATAGGAACTGTCTGTAAGATAATCTTACATAAACCTGCTAAAAATCTATATTGTGTCACAAATGGAGTAATAGAGTGTAAGAACCCTAAGCAAAGAAGATAAAATAAAGTGTTCAATAGTGAACAGTTTGTAACTAAGGAAATATCAATATTAGCATATTCTCCATCAGCAAATTGATACATATAAATATTGAAAGATTTCTTAGGGGGGAAAATGGATACAAGTTCCATTGAATTTAAGGAAGGAAAAAGCTAAACTAAAAAAATGAATTAAAAATTCTTAAAATTACAAATCTGATGTTAAAAATTGTAAAAGATTGAAGGGAAGAAATCACTTAGAATTTCAGCTTAAAGCCTACTCTTTAAAAGCTCTTTATTTATATAAGAAAAAGTCTTTTCTGTTGGAGACTGATAACCAGGAGGAAGCAGCCAAGAAGATGAGAAACTGGAGAAGTTGGAGAAACCAGGTACAGAAATTGGGAAACAGAAGACCAGTTTGAAGTTTGATCAGCAAGAATGAAGCTGGGGAAAGCGGCAACAACGTAAACAGGAGTTTCAAAAGGTGAGTGAAAAATCAAAATTTCTCTAACTTGAAGTAGAGAATATATTGCTAATTGAATAGATGAGAAACAAAAGACAACAACAACGTCAATTCAAACAAAAAACTTGACAAAAAACAAGGTAATTAAGTTTAAAATAATTATATATTAACTCTCAATTCAAAACTTCAATATTAGAAAAATACTGAACTTTAAATCAATCAAAAATACACAAAAATAATAGATTTAAAAAGCCTGCCCTTTGGGGCAGGGCATGACAGGAGACTGCAGATCTTATGCAACTTAAGTATCATCCTGGAATGCTGGTTTGGGGTGGAAACTATCAAACATTTTCCTCTTTCCAGCTTAAGAAGCCAGTAACATTTGTAGTTGTGGGTCAATCTTTTACCACAAGGTTCTCTATATGCTCTACTCTTATGTATCCTATTATCCTATGAGTGGGCTGGTGGCAAGAACATAATATATCAAACTTGCTAAAAAAATGAGCTGCAAGTAGATCACTCTTCAGGCATAACCATTTGTATCCGTCTGTTGGGTATTGTCACAAGTGACAAACTCCTATCAACCATGCTTACTGGAAAACCTCAACTACAGGATTCAAACCCTGACACCCTGCGGGCTGCCTGCAGATTCTTGGGCAGGAACCAGAACAAGATTTGACTTCAGAAATCCTTTAAAGCTGGATGAGTCAAAATCACCTACATCAACACTCCCCACGTTAAAGGTTCCTGTTAACCCAGGCAATCAGCAGGCAGTCCTAGCCATAGAACCCAAAATAACTCGGGCCACTGCAGAAGGGGAATCAAAGAAACTTCCTATAGAACGCAGGCCACCCAGAGATGACTAACCCCACAGCCCAACAAGGGAATTCAAGTATTCTCAGTTTGAACCAGCCAATGAATTAACTCCCACAATGGATGCCATCAAGGACTGGAAAACCCTGGTAGGAGGTAGCACCTGGGCCCAAGAAATTGTAAAAGTTCACCCATGACAGATGGGCATACTTATACCCTGGACTGCCAGGAAGTTGCCCATCACCATTCTTGCAATAAAGTGACATGAACCTTTGATTCAACCAGGTTATTCTATATTTGATATTGGTTCTATTTTATTTACAGTCTACCTCCTGCAGTTCTGCACCTCACACCCATCAACCCCAAGAAACCACGGACCAGCTGCCCAACCTTTATTGTCCACCAGGAGCTCCCTACAGCCCAGTACATTTCATCAAGTACCCCCCAACCCTGCATATTTGGAGTTCACCCTAGAGGAAATCCTAATCTACAACTCTGAGGCAAGAACTAGAGAGACTGATACTGTTTAAAGGGAAGGCCACAAAATCACTATACCACCCCTGCTATTCTGCAACAAGTACAACCACCGGCCTGTGTTTTTGATCCCAATGACTCTGCCTCTCACCCCTTGGACCAACCACCTGCAAGAATCTGTTGCTGCCAATGAATCCACTTCCACTCAGATATTTGGAGTGATGTACATCACTATTACCAGTTTGATAGATTCTATGGTACCTGCCAGCAGACCTTGGGCTCTCCTGGGTAAATTGTTATCTTATATTGTACTGTTGGCCCCATTTTGTGGTGGGCCCTCCCTGCCGGGCCTGTGGGCCATCCACATGCAAGTTTCCAGGAACCCCCACAGGCTGGATCCCTGACATTATGGCAATCTACCTCAAACATGGTAACCTGAGCCCCAAGATGTTGATAACGCTTGGGGCATCTTTTATGCTACTTTTATTGATTTCAGCTTACTATGCACACAAGCTAGCTACCAACCTAATCACATCAGCAACCCAAACACCAAACCAATACATAACAGAAAGACGCCCTGCTTGGTGTCTAGAAGACTAAGACCCCAAACTTGCAGGTTCATAACATTATAGTAAATCAGACCACAACCAAGGTGGACATGCCTAAGATGGGAAGCTCACCCTAGAAGAAGTCAGAAGAGCCATGCCAGTCCTCTGTATCCATTTCAGGCTAACAAAAACTCATATTCCAACAACACTGAGAAAGTCCTTGGAGTGGCCTCCATGCTCTCTAGTGATGCCTTAGACTGATTTGGGAAGGCTACTGCCAAGGACGTTGAGTTCTGTCTGGACTACTCCCAGTTTGAGAGTGAACTGATGGCCACTGGCAATGACCAAGACACCTGCCATCACGCCCTCATCAGTTTACTAGACATCAGACAAGGACCACACACTCTACAATCCTATACCAACAAGTTCCTGAAAATGAAAGCCAGAACCCAACTTGAGGACAAGTTATCAGCCATCTTGTACTGCCGAGGAGCCTGCCCTGCCTTGAAGAAGCTACTTAAGCACCATCCCCCTACACTTGGCCTAGATGAATTACTCTGTTTATGTAGAGGGTTGAGCCTCAACCAGGAAGGCACCCCCTCTCCCACTCAACGCACAAACCAAGCCCTGACACCCAACATACTAGGAATGTCCCCTAATGAACTACAACATCACTACCACAAAGGGTTGTGCTTCTACTGCCATGAACCCAGCCACCTCACCAAAGCTTGCCCCAAGAAGAGTGGTCCTACGGTTTTCCTAGCACAAATAAACACATCCACCCAGTCTTAAAAATTTATCCAAGTTGAAGTGAAAACACTCACAACATTCCAGACTGTTAAGGCTTTCATTGATACAGGAGCAGAGGAAAGCTTTATTGACACCACCCTTGCAAAGGACCTAGGACTAAGAGCCACCACTGAAGGTGTCAAATTAATCATGGGAAACAGCTTTTACAACTTGGGATTCAGGTGCGCAACCAAATTTCCATTGAAAATAGGTCAGAACACTTATCCAGCGGTCCCTGTCATCCTGAAGGGACTTCCCCACCCCTTGATCCTAAGGGACTCCTGGTCCCAAAGACACAGCGCCATTCTAAATTTCTGTAATCAAACAGTTGCTTTGAAGGGAGACAATTTGTGTGATGTGGTGCCATTCCAGCTGGGTCCAACCAGCAAAAGACCCAAGACAGTCCTGACCCTGAAAATGGAACCCAGTGTGGGGATACTACCTGCCTCCTTAGAGAAGTGGAACCACGTTTTTCAGCAAGGAAGCAGCAACCCATCTTTCTAACCACTTGATCTACAATCACGCCATAGACCTGTTACCAGAAACCCAACCAACTCACAGCCCCATCTACAGCTGTAACCATTGTGAACAAGTAGCCCTGAAGACATACCTAGAGGACATGACAAAAAAGGCTTCATCTGGGTGTCAAAGGCCCCTTGCTTGTCACCCATGCTGTTTGTAGGGAAGAAAGATGGCTGAATGCGTCCCTGCATGAACTACCAGAAACTGAACAACATTACAGTGAAGAACCGCTACCTCATCCCCAATGCTGATGACCTTTGTGATGTACTGACTGGAGCCCAGGTGTACTTGAAAATTGACCTGAGATACACCTTCAACCAGATCAGAATCAAAGAAGGAGGTAAATACAAGACAGCTTTGAAAACCAGATATGTGTTGTATGAAAACCTAGTTATGCCGTTTGGCTTGTGCAATGCCCCCAGTACTTTCCAAAGGATGATTAACTAAGTCCTAGGCAAGTACCTTGACCAATTCTGTGTGGCATATTTGGACAACATCCTCATATACAGCAAGTCACATGAAGAACACCTCCAACACCTTGACCAAATACTGGAGAAACTCTCACATGCCAACCTACATGCCAAGCTGAAGAAATGCAAATTCTTCCAGTTCAAGGTCAATTTCCTGGTATATGTGGTAAAGACTGGCAGGTTTTTTATGGCGCAGGACAAAGTAGAAGCAGTGACAGCCCTGCCAGTACCCAAATGCAGAAAAGACGTGAGAAGTTTTTTGGGCCTAGTAAATTATTGCAGGGATTTCATCCAAAAAAATTCTCAGATTACATTGCCCCTGACCAGTCTTTGCTCTGATAAGGTCCAGTTTTTCTGGACTGAGGAGTGCGCCTCCGCATTTGTGACCCTGAAGGAAGCATCCACGTCTGCCCTGGTCTTTGCCATGCCTGACTCATCTAAATCTTTTGTGCTGGAGACAGATACATCTGACTTTGCGGTGGGCAGGGTCCTTCTTCAGGAAGGAGGCAATAGTATGCTACATTCTGTAGCATATTACTCCAAGAAAATGCTACCTGCCAAAGAAAACTAGCCAATCTACAACAAAGAGATGCTTGCAATAATGAAGACATTGAAGCATTGGCGCAGATACCTGTGCAGTGCTGAATACCTGGTAAATATTCTGATAGACCACAAGAACTTAGTCTACTTCTTCAAACCACGCCAGCTGAACCAACAACAAGAAAGATGGGCCTTAGAACTGGCTGACTACACCTTGACCATAGACTACAAGCCAGGAAAAGTGAACGTGGTACCAGACGCCTTGAGCAGGAGAGTCAACCTGATTCCCTCCTCTGCAGAAATCAAGGACTGCAACACCCATACACTACTAGACCCTGCCAGCCTAGAAATACAACTGAAGTACTTGAAGATTGCTGCCAGAAAACCCAACTTGATAGGAGCTCAGAAACAAGACACCTATTTAACCAAACTAGTTGAAGCCCTGACAAAGGACCCAGATTGCCATCACTCAAAGAAAGGATATTCCCTGAAAGGCGCTACCCTGCTACTCCACAACATAATCTATGTACCCAAAGGCTCAACCTGAACAAACATATTGATTGACCACCACAATTCAGAGATGGCAGGCCACCTTGGTAGACACAAATCCCTCTCAAGTATCAAGCAGAATATGCATGGTCAGGCATGGACAAGGAAGTAGCTACCTACATCAAAGGTTGCAAAACCTGCAGAAGAATCAAGATGTGTTGCTCAAAGACAGAAGGACTACTGAGACCTCTGGACATCCTTGCTGGACCCTGGAAATCAGTGTCAATGGACTACATAGTAGAGCTCCCCCCTTCAAAATCCTTTGATGCAATCCTAGTAATGGTTGACTGCTTCACAAAAATGGCTTACTTCCTCCAAACCACTACCCACTTCAAGCAGCTGAAACTGCCAGACACTTCCACGACCTCATCTTGACACAACAAGGCACTTCAGAAGAAATCATCACTGACCAAGGACCCCAGTTCACTTCCCACTACTGGACTCAAGTGATTAAAGACCTTGGAATAAAACGTTGTGTGTCAACCTCCTACCACCCACAGACAGATGGACAAACTGAGCAAGTCAACCAAATCTTAGAAAAATACCTATGATGCTACACCAGCGCAGACCAAGACAACTGGGCAGAGATGTTACCCATGGCACAATACGCCTATAACAACAAAGGTCATGTATCCACGGGCATGTCCCTCTTCAAGGCTAACTACAGGTTTGATTCATCATGGGACCCTAGCATTTGCAGCAAGGAACAGAATACAGAAGGACAAACCTGGATTGAACAAATACATACCACCCAAGAAACCTGCCTAAGGAACCTGATCTGCGCTGTTAAGACCTACTTAGTGTTTGCCAACAAGAAAAGAGTCACTGGGAAACCACTGGAGATAGGCAATGAAGTTTACCTCAACTCACAGAACGTCCCCCTACACATACCCAGTAGGAAGCTAGCTCACCATTTCTGTGGTCCTTACAAGATTATAAAGCAAATCGGAGAAGTGGCATACAAACTAGAGCTGCCGCCTACTTAGAAAATCCACAATGTCTTCCACCAATTACTGCTAATCAAGAAAAAAGGAACCTCCCTTCCCCACCAGAAGATCAAGACCAACCCCCCTGCCCATCCAGGAGGGATACACAACTGCTTACAAAGTGGAGTACATCCATGAACACTGCCTCCACTACAAGACCCCACAATACTACATCAAATGGGTAGGATAACCCCAGACAAGAGCACCTGGGAACCTGTCTCCAACCTTCCTAACACACATGGAGCCATACAGCAATACTTAGACAAGAGGGATAGGAAGGAGGAGGGCAACAGGAGAGAAAGGGATGATATCACAAGTAACAAACTCCTATTGACCATGCTTACTGGAAAACCTCAACTACAGAATTCAAACCCTGACACCCTGCAGGCCTCAGCCTGCAGGACCAGCCGCCTAGCTGCCTGAAGATTCTTGGGCAGGAATCAGAACAAGATTTGACTTCAGAAATCCTTTAAAGCTGGATAGTTCAAAATCACCTACATCAACACTCCCCATGTTAAAGGTTCCTGTTAACCCAGCCAATCAGCAGGCAGGCCTAGCCATAGAACCCAAAATAACTTGGGCCACTGCGGAAGGGGAATCAAAGAAACTACCTATAGAACGCGGGCCACCCAGAGATGACCAACCCCACAAGCCAACAAGGGAATTCAAGTATTCTCAGTTTGAACCAGCCAATGAATTCACTCCCACAATGGATGCCAACAAGGACTGGGAAACCCTGGTAGGAGGTAGCACCTGGGCCAAAGAAATTTGTAAAAGTTTACCCATGACAGATAGGCATACTTATACCCTGGACTGCCAGGAAGTTGCCCATCACCATTCTTGCAATAAAGTGACATGAACCTTTGGTTCAACCAGGTTATTTGATATTTGTATATTGGCTCTATTTTATTTACAGTCTACCTCCTGCGGTTCCACACCTCATACCCATCAACCCTAAGAAACCACAGATCAGCCACCTGACCTTTATTGTCCACCAGGAGCTTTCTACATCCCAGTACATTTCACCAAGTACCCCCCCCCCCCCCAACCCTGTGCATTTGGAGTTCACCATAGAGGAAATCCTAATCTACAACTCTGAGGCAAGAACTAGAGAGGCCAAGACTGTTTACAGGAAAGGCCACAAAATCACTATACCTCCCCTACTATTCCGCAACAAGTACAGCCACTTGTCTGCGTATTTGGTCCCAATGACTCCGCCTCTCACCCTGCGGACCAACCACCTGCAATAATCTTTTCTGCTAATTAATCCACTTCAACTCAGATATTTGGAGTGATGTACATAACTCTTACTGGCTTGATAGATTCTATGGTACCTGCCAGCAGACCTTGGGCTCTCCTGGGCAAATTGTTATCTTATATTGTAAAGTTGGTCCCAATCTTGTAGTGGGCCCTCCCTGCCAGGCCCGCAGGCTGTCTGCCCGCAAGTTCCCAGGAACCCCCCATAGGCTGGATCCCTGAAAGGTATGTCAGAATTAGAGCAGTCTTCCCAGACAATCCAGTTGGTTCCTGTTCCTACACCTGTGAGTTCATATTTACCAGCATGTCTTCATCCCTGGTCCACAGCATTTGACGCCACTAGGAGTGAGGTCCTTCCCAAGCATACTCAGTTTGACTTTGAATTTAAGGTTACTGTTGATATTTTTGTATTGCATCTCCTATTTATCCTTTGACCTTGAAGGAGGAAGCATGTTTGGAGGAGTGGACCTGGTACATGTTGGCAAAAGGATAAATCTTTAAGAAGGCTTTGTCAATCTACTCTTCAATGCTGTTTGGAAAAAATTCTGATGGGTCTCTTAGACCTTCTGTCAACTATGAAATTTTAGCAACATTACAATTCCTGATCCCTACCTGTTACCTCTCAAGGCACAAATTTCTTGATGCATTGAGAAGGGAAAGGTATTCTCAAAGCTTGACCTGTTGAATGTGTTCAACCATATTAGGATTGTAGAAGGAATGGAATGGTTGACGGCATTCAGAACTAATAAGGGTATCTTCCAGCTCTGCATTATACCTTTTGGGTTAAAGAATGCTCCAGCTTGCTTTCAGCAGTTAACTGATTTGGTTCTGGGGGATCTCCTGGGTGTATGTGCCATTGCTTACATGGATGACATCTTGGTGTTCTCTCCAGATGAGGAGTCTCATAAGGCCCACCTGTCAGCAGTTGTAGAGTGCATTCTCTAGGCAAACTTGATCATTAAAAGGAGTAAGTGTGAATTCTTTAAATGTAAGGTTACTTTTCTGGGTAATATTATCTTTGAGGATGGCCACATCATTGCCCCTGACAAGGAAGCTGCGGTTTGAGAGTATACTCACCTGTGACAGTTTCCCAATTTTGTAGTTTCTTGGGTACCTGTATGTTCTTGAAGAAATTTACCCCTCACTTGTCTGTAGTGGCTATCCCCTTATATTCAGCTAGCAGAAAGAGGACCTTGGTCTGGACGCCTGAGTGCGCAGAAGCGTTTTAAGCAGTCAAGGATCTTTTGCTATCTTTGCCGGTGTTGAGACATGTAGATCCTGAGCTTCCTTTTATGGTTTCCACAGATGCCTCAAAATTGCTGTGGCTAGTGTGTTGTTACAGACCACTGGTGATGGTGTTGAGAGACCTGTAGTATATTTCTCCCGGAAGATGGAGGCTTGTACGCAATTATATGATTTACAACAAGGAATTGTTGGCAGTTGTAGAATCTTTAAAGCACTGGCATCACCCTCTCATGTCAGCATGTCATATGTTTGTACTAAGAACCAACCATAAAGCTCTTCTGTATTATTGTCATCCCAGGGTCTTGTCAGGTTGCCAATCCAGATGGCATGATGATTTGACAAGATACAAGTTTTGCTACAAGTTTATTAAGGGAACTGATAATCACTTGGCAAATGTGTTGAGCAGAGATCCTTTCCATCTCCTGGATGCTAGTATGGACAACAAGTTCAACACACACAATATGATTCCAGGCAAGGCAGTGGTTCCTTTTGTGTTAACTCTGCTGTCTATGATTGCTACCATGTCCTTAACTGAGGGCGCAGACTTAGACTTATATTCCAAAGTTAAATTTTTGCAGCCTCTGTCCAAAGGTTACAGTAGATTACTGGAACTAGCATGTGCACATCTGGTTGGCCAGCCTAAGGGTTATCACAAGATAGGACTAATCCTATATCACCAAGGTTGCTTTTGGGTCCCAGAAGGAACCCTTTGGGATGAAATCATGGTGGCTTATCACACCTGTCCAACGGCAGGCCACCCAGTGAAAAACAAGACAGTGGAGCTAATTTACTGGCAGTTTTCTTGGAAAGGTTTGACAGTGCAGGTGGTGGCTTACGTTTGAGGCTGCCTGGTATGTGTTTGTTCTAAGGCAAGAAGGAACAAAACTACCAGTTTTTTGGTTTCTTTACAACCAACCCCAGGGCCCTGGACGTCAATGTTGGTAGATTTTCTTGGTGAACTTCCATATTCTAATGGGTTTAATACAATCATGTTGGTGTTTGATTACTTCACAAAAATGACACACTTTTTTCCCTGCTCAACCACAATTACTTTGGTGGAGACAGCTAGGGTATTTGTGAATAGAGTCTTCTCCTTGCATGGCATCCTGATGGAGATTGTGAGTGACCGCGGGCCCCAATTCATTGCCCAGTTCTGGGAAGCTTTTACTGGAATTCTAGGTATCAAATTGTGCCGTTCCACTGCTTTCCACCCCCAATCTGATGGACAAACAGATAGGATAAACCAAAGTTTGGAGGTCTACCTATGTTGCTATACTAATGTGCAACAAGATGACTGGTGTGCTAACTTACCCATGGCAGAGTTCACATATAATAAGGCCCTGTGCACGTCAACCCAAGTCTTGCCTTTTTATGCCAATGTGGGTTACAATCCCTCATCCAACATGGGTCCCCGCTTGGTTAGCAACGTGGAAGCTGCAACTGATAAGGCTGCTGCATTGAAGCAGGTTCATCAGGAACTTCATGTTACTCTTGCCGCTGCTGTGACAACTTACAAGGAATACACAGATTGCAAGTGCCAGGAAGGTCCAACCTACAGGCCAGGTGATCTAGTTATGGTGGATGCTTGCAATATGAAATTGAAGGTCCCCTGCTGCAAATTAGGTCCCAAGCAAGTTGGTCCCTTCAAAGTTGAATGTCAAATTGGTCCCTCCACATATTGGCTAGATCTACCCCCGGCTTTCAAGATTTTCCTCACCTTCTATGAATACCTTCTTACTCCCTTTAAGGGTACTGAGACTCCTTATTCCCAACCCATTCTTGTGGAAGGAGAGCCTGAGTATGAGCTAAATTGTATTTTGGCTTCTTGTAAGAATTGACACTGCTTGGAATATTTGGTGTCATGGAAGGGTTATCCTGATTCTGAAAACTTGTGGGTTCCACACTATGATTGTTCCAATTCCCTAGACCTTATTCAAGAGTTTATGATTGTAACCCAATTGCCCTTGGAACCCTGAGCTCACCTTAGCCGCAATGAAACTTCCCCCTGCCCACAAGAACTTTTCCTTGTCCCATCTTTTGGATGGTGGCATTGTGCCCCGGGCTAAAGCAGAGGATAATGTCACAGTAAGTTCCATAATGCCAGGGATTATCTGGCCAAATAGGAAAGCTTGGAAAGCCCAAAAACTTTTAACAAAACTGACTGATTTAATGGACTTAAATCAAACAGTTGATTGAAAATGGGTTACAGCTGTCCCAGTTTGCCAGTTGAATCCAATCCCCCCCATAAGTTGATGTTGATAAATCAACGTAATTTAAGGGTCACCCAATATGAACTTATTATCAGCATGGTCATCAGAAGTTGGTCACTCAAGGATTCTTTGCAACCTGGACCAGATACTCACTTGACAATGTGGAAAAAATAGGAGGCCAGGATCCAGGCGGTATTACTTAGTCAATTTTTGATATATATTGAACAATTTTCACTGTTTCAACTCTTAAGAGTTGAGTCCTCCAAAAATTTACTCAATAAAAATCACATATCCCTTGGTCTAATTTTATTTTAATAATGTATCCTGTAGTTGGGTTGTTACGCTACATCATCTAGAATCTGATTCTCAGCCGGATCATCACTGGAAGATGGGGCCTGGCTGTTGGCACTTAGTCAACAACACCACCCAATGTTAATTCTGTGCCTACCAATTTTGGAGTTGTTCCACCAGTCTTTGAAGCTGAAAATCTTGTGGTATCTCAATGTCCTGAATTTTATTCTTAGGACTCTCTGATGCTTTCCCAGGCTATATATCTTGGGCTACTCTGGTTGGGATTGATTATTTTACTCAATCCTAGTATCTTGTTTGGAAATTTTACAAAATGGTAGCTGAAGCTGCGTTGGTGGTTAATCATTAACTTTATGTGGATTTGGGTGGTAATTCCCTACCACTTGGAGACAGCTTCTTACTATCCCACAATTTCTGTCACAGTGTACTGCGCCAAGAATGCACTCCAAAGAGTAGTCACAACTCCCTAACATCCTCAAGCCAATGGATGTGTGGAGCGTCTAAATGGCTTACTGGTCCAACTGATTGCCAAGCTCTCATAGGAGTACCCCAATACTGCATGGACTGAACACCTGCCCACCACCCTACTTATCTTACAAGCAAGAATCAACAGGAGCACCAGGCTAAGCCCTAGTGTCACGGCCCATACCAGAGTCCAACTGGACTCCCATAGGGGAGTCAGGCCGGGCCTGGAAGGCCATGTACATAATAGGCACAATATGGACCAGGTAGTTGACTGCAGTAGCAAGGGGACATCAACTCACATTATGGGGCACAGCCTGGTTGGTCAGCCCCAATACTGTGATGTAGACAAACCCCAACCTACTGAAGTCCTGGGCAGGAGGCGCATTGGGTAGGGGGAGCAGCAGGAATCTCCTTCATAATAGGCAGGAGATCCAGATGATGAGGGTGGTAATACTCCACGTCATGAGTGCAGGGTAGATTGACTGAGGTAGCAGGAGTATAACCAGGAGGATATGGATAGACAAGTTTATATTGTGTTGTAGATTCCCAAATAGATGCAAAGAGAATAATTAAATTGGAGCAAAAATAGACTATTCCTGCAATAAGATAATGATTTCTGGGCATAAACTCGCTTTATTAAGATGTCAACAGTAAGGAGGGCTTCTCCTACTCACTACTTATACTTACTGGTAATTTTTAGGCTTTTAGTGCCACCAGAGAACTGATGTCATCAACTGCACTTAAATTTACAATTTTCACTGGAATTTGCGTACTTGGGCCAGGAGGTGGGTGCTTATTGGTTGGTATAACACAAACCTTTCTTGAACTGCAGCATGCCAAGGTGCCACAGTTATTTATAGATTCCACAAGTGATTGAGCGCCCAATCACACAATCAAACAATCACGCTCCCAATGTATCATTTCCTGATAGTTGAGAGGCCAAAATTTGATAATAGAATCAAAGCCAGGAATTTGAGGCTTGTGTGCCTCTTAAATCCCAGGCCATTTTTTAGTCAAAAGAGGGGCTTTCTTGCTCTGGGAGATACTTGGTAGAGGTTCCCAAGCTGTGGGTTTTTTTGCCTCTAGGAAGGCCAGCTGAGTGTTCAGGGCTTTCTGGGCCCTGACACCCAGCGCCTTGGCCTTTGGAACACCAGACAGCTTGACGGGGGTAGAAAAAGGGAAATTATAATCCACAGTTCCCAGGAAACCCCCTTGTTGACTATTCCCTCCCTGAGCCAGTGGTGTGCCAAATCCCAAGACATTAAGCACAAGCAAATTCAGGGAGGGACAAAACACCTTGAGGCCAGATACGCCGTAGCTGATCCTGTTTATGCTCTCAACCCCAATTCAGCCAAATTAGAACCCAACCACCTGGGGCCCTCCAAGATAGCTGTGATCTATGACAAATGCACCTACCAACTTGAAGATGCCCAAGAAAACACCAAGAAACTTCATCACAATTGCTTGTGCACCTGCTGTGCCATCCCCACACAAAATTTGTTTGAGCAGACCTTCCCAGATCTCCCGCAAACTCTAATCCTTGTGTTGACAACAAGTAGTGGGCAAGGAGGGGGTATTGCAACCAAGTTCCCATCTTTGCCTGCCAATGTATCTTACAATACACAGGGGGAGCTCAACAAGTTGACCCTTGATGTATCTAACAACATGGGCCAATCTGATGGCAACATCAAACTGCGGGCACTTCCTCCTAATTAGGAGCGCTGCCAATTTGGCCTGCTGATCCCTGCACAAGTTTTTTCCTTGGCTTCAAACCTTACATGGAATGCACCACTATGTAACCCCCTGTGGCCTTGTGGCTCCCTCATATAGTATATGAACCACAATATTCTCCAATAAACAATACCTTATTCTATTCATTCCTGTCTTTTCTATTGGACTATTGTCTTCCCCAATCAAATACTGAACTCTAATTGGCTCAGTTGCAACAGTGGCACTGTGATAAGGTTGTATAAATGTTTACTGAGATTATTTTAAGCAAGGGATCAGCATGCCAAATTGGCACTGTTCCTAATTAAGAGATAATGTCTGTAATTTGGCATTTACTAAAGGATCCTCTATACTGTTAGCTACTTATGGGGCGTCTCTTTGAGCGCCCCCTGTGTATTGTGAGGTATGTTAACAAATGGGGGAGTAATATTGGCCGCATATTTTTAGCACTACAGATGACTCTCACCTGAGCTTTTCTCTCTTTATTAGTCATCCTAGGTGTTCTTCACTGAGGCTTTCAGATACAAACATTCACTTTCTTCTTGCTACTTTCCCTCTCTTCTCATTACTCCCCAAGTGGCTAGCTTAAAAATTTGCAGGGTACCTAACTCCACTTCCTAGACATTTCTCTTATCCCCTGGGCTCTAGAAACTGCTTCTCCTGACATCTACCCCACAGATGATTCCTGGCTCTCTATTCTTGAACAGTGGTTGAAAGACTCCTTCTTAAAATTGCCCAGAAGACAGAGAAGTGCTTGCGCTTCAAGAGTGACCTAGAGAGACTCCTCCCAGCTAGTATCAGGGTTTCAGTACTACTCTACCACTCCCTCTTCAAAGGGCCAAAAACTGCATTATCCCCCAGTTAGTCTTTTGAAAGTGCAATTATGACCCAGCTTCCTCCACTTTTAAGAGAACCCCAGCTGTATTGTCACCCTAGCTGGTCTAGGGATGCTCACACTGCCTTAGCATGACCATCCCCAAGTACCCTCTTTTCAGGGATTCCTTCCATGACTCATTTCATTTTATTGACAATCTGAAGGGAAAAACAAAGACACAACAACACAGACACCAAGTTTCAGACACCAGTTTATTTGCCATTCCTTGTTTGAACAGGAATCAAACCCAGAACCTTCACAAAATACCTATTGTTAGTCAAAAATCAACTAGGCTTTTTTTTTACCTATTTATTATCATTTGATTCAATTGAATTTTTCTTTCGCGCTTCAAATAAAATTTGAAAAGGTTAGTAAGTTCAGTGAGAACGTCACTTACCGCTTGGCTGTTGATTGGCTGCTTGTAGCTTGGTTGCCGCTCTTGAACTCACTATTCCCATATACCTACCAGGCTCTGCTTTTGATTCCTGCTGATTTTAAGCCACTCCACTGCTTAATTACCCCTTATCTTGTGTTTAATTCTGTTTATCTTTCTTGGTATGTTAATTTTATATACATGATTAAGATCCAGGTTCATATTCACATGGTAAACTTAGTAAGTTCAGCCTTAAATTCAGATAAGCCACAATGTAAATCCTCTCACATCTCTCTATCCTCTTAAATGTCACAGCTCCACCATTTCAATATTTAAGTGAACTTTTCCTAGTCCTTACATTTGTTCCAACAATAAAGACTTTATCATATACCTGCTACTCATTCACCTTCTGATAACTTATTTTTGAAGCCATGGGAGGAATTATATTTCTGTTCTGGTTTCTAGCTTCCTTCTTGCCAGTGGTGTCAACCTTGGAAAAACCAACACCTACAACTGACTGATACAACTCTTTTCCAGATGACGCCCATCAAAAGGAATCCCTCACTCACAGATGGTTCAAGTACCCCTCTGGCCACTGGGCACGTAAATTTCAATATGGTTGTTCATTCACTCTGCCTCCTGCCAAACCTGCTCTGGTTAGACCTTACGCCTCCTTCTACCTCTTGATGTATGTGGTGGGATACTACCTACTTGGTTGGTTCAGCTCTATGTTTGGAAGATTTGCTTACCTGGGACACCTAGGACACCTTGCAATGATCACAGTTCCCATTGGCTTGGTAATAGCAGGATTTAACTTAGGGGCCTTGGCCCACCAATTAGGGAGCTTGTTCCCTGCCAAGTGGATCCCTGACAGTTTGTTGGAACCCATCCTGGGCTTTTTACTTAGAAGCTCAGAATCAAACTCTTCAAGTTACCTGCTTTACACCACACTCATCAAGAGCCTGGAAGTCATCTTGACCACCGCCATTGTTAGTCTCACCATCTATCATCTGGTTTGTCTCTTCATGTATACCAAAACCTCTGTTGCCTCCAACGCATCTGCACCTCAACAGGTTCAAAACCAAACTGTGGTACTAAACCAGATTTCAGCAGTATCCCCCGGCAACAACAAAGGAAACAAGATCCTTATACTTCTATCTTTCTCACAATCACTGTTTGAAACATCTCCCACACAATTTCAGACTGACTCACAGAAGATGCACCATGTGGCCAAAAAGCTTACCAGCAAGGCTTGCATCTGGTACGCCAAAGCCACCCTTCAAGGGGAGAAGTTACTAAACAACTACCCTGCCTTCTGTGACTCCTTGCTGTCTACTGTAATGTCAGCCCAGACCACAGAAGAACTCAGAGACTGCATAATGATCTTATATCAAAGCAGAATGGCCACCAAGGACTATGTTGAAGAGTTCTCTTGCCTCAAGGAAGCAATCAGGATGACTGATGCCAAAGCTTGCTACCTCTTTCAGAAAAAACTGTCCCCTGAGCTCAAGAACTTCCTGACCCATCATTTATTACCTGATAAGTTCTCAGAACTTACCAAAGAGGTCTTGAAATGGTCCTCCAAGGTAAAACAGCTTCCTTCTTGGAACAATTCCAAGACTCCACCTGCCCAAAGTTCACCATCACCTGCCAAGGTTCCCAAGGGATTAGTCCCAAAACCCAGGGGGGGGGTTACCAGTTAGCTCCTAAAGAGAAACAATGTTGAGTTTGCAAAGGACTGTGTCTCTACTGTGGACAATCAGGTCACTCCGCCAAAGATTGCCAGGCACTTTCCAAGGTACAATCTGCTTCAGGCCATCTTCTTTCAACCACAGATGTCAATAAATCTTCAACCCAGTCTTACGCTCTTTCGCCAGTTTTTCTAGACCACAAATTTGGCACTACAGCCAGCTACACACTGATTGACACAGGGGCAATGGGGAACTTCATTGATCAAGACCTTTTGACATTGTTAGGTTTTAAGACCTCAGGACTAGAATCTGTAAGACTTGCCAAAGGTATACCTGCCCAATTAGGACGTCTTGTCAAACCTCTCCATGGACAAATGAGGAACAACTCATCTCATCTAACCACCTCTGCACTTTCTAACTTGGCCTTCCTGTTAGTCTTGGGATTTCCCTGGTGTCAGGAAGCCAAGTTGAAGTTTAACCGGGACACAAATTCAATCACACTTCACTCTCATGGAAAACCTACCATTGTACCTCTCAAGAAGCCATATCACCAGGTACCAGAGAAGTTCATGGCCTACCTTAACTCTCTACTTCTTTTGGGTGACCAAGAACAGTACTCCATACCAGAAGAAATCTGAGACTTAAAAGAGGCCTTCAGCAAAGAACTTTGCTCCATCCTCCCCAAGAGAAGACCATCTGACCTTAGAATTGACTTGATACCAGGCTCCTCACCCACCTGGGAAAAGCTCTATCCCATGAACCAAGCACAAGGAATTGCAATGAAGGCATACCTTGACAAAAATTTAACCAAATGATTCATGTGTTGATCCAATTCCCCCTGTTCATTACCCATGTTCTTTGTAGGGAAGGCTGACGGCACCCTGCAGCCAGTAGTGGACTTCATCAAACTTAATGCCATAACCATTAAGAATCACAACCCCTTACCATCTTCTGAGTCCCTGACCAACCAACTTACCCACGCCAAGGTGTTTTCCAAGCTAGATCTCTGAAGTGTCTATAATCAGATATTTATTGCTGAATGTCATTAGTGGAAGACAGCAGTTTGCACTCCCTTTGGGCTTTATGAATACCTTGTGATGTCCTTTGGTTTGAGCAACGCCCCTGCAGTCTTTCAAGGCCTAATGAGTGAGGTGCTCTTTCCTCTACTTGATGTCTGCGTGGTTGTCTATCTTGACAACATCTTGGTATACTCACAGAACAAGGAGGCTCATACCATACACCTACAGGAGGTCCTTCAATTGCTCATTGACAACCAATTGTTCTGAAAACTTGAAAAATGTAAATTTTTTGTTACTGAGATTAAATTCCTTGGATACAAGATTAACCCAGGCGGTTTTGCGGTTGCTCCCTCCAAGGTGCAAGCAGTCTTGGACTGGCCAAGACCCACAACTTGTACCAAACTTTGCGGGTTCTTAGGCCTTGCAAATTTTTGCCGCAAGTTCATCAAAGATTTCTCCTCTACTGTCCTCTCTCTCACTTACCTTATCTACAAGAAGGTTCCCTTTGTCTGGTTGTCAGAAGCTGACCTGGCGTTTGAAACCCTCAAGAAGCGTTTCACCTTGGCTCCTGTGCTTCTCTGCCCTGACCCTGAACACCAATTTTTTTGGACACAGACGCCTCCAACTTTTCCATAGGGGGTGTTGCTGCAGCTTGGGGAGGATAGTGAACTCCATCCTGTGGCGTTCTACTCCTATAAGCTTCTTGACCAAGAGAGAAATTACCACGTTTACAAGAAAGAGCTATTTGCAATTGTAAAATCCTTAGACCACTGGCGTCACTATTTGGAAGGAAGTAAATTCCCTGTACAAATCAGAATCAACCATAAGAGCCTCCTTTACTTCACTGAGAAGAGAAAGGTTAGCCCACGTCTGGCACAATGGGCTATCAATCTACTTGCCTTTGACTTCAATATCAGTTACACTCCAGGACACCAAAACATTGTATCAGACGCCATCAGTAGATGAGAGGATCTGGATGACCCAAGCCAGTCCTACGGAAAACACAATGAACGTGCCATACTCTCTGAAGATCAGTTCCTCTCCCACATCATGACCCTATCTTATCTATCCACCTTGGACCAGGATGTAATAACATCCCAACTCCTTGATAAGGAGAACACTCCCACTGGACTCACGCTAAACAACGGATCTTGGTCAAAGAATGGAAGCCTTTACGTACCAACCAACAAACACTGACAAACAATCTTGGAAACTTTTCATGACTCTACTCTCACAGGACATGGAGGCATTTGCAAGACAGTCAAGAGAATCCAATGAAGATACTGGTGGCCTAATCTGAAGAAAACAGTTGTCAAATACATATCCACATGTGTGCTGTGTGGCCACAACAAATCCTCCACCATGAAGCCCCAAGGATTACTCAAACCATTACCTATTCCTCTATGCCCTTGGCATTTCATCTCCATGGATTTTATAGTGGACCTTCCAGAGAGTGACAACATGACTGGCATCTTTGTGGTAGTAGATTGGTTAACAAAATATGCACTCTTTACGCCCTTCAAATGCAAAACGGCAGATGACACTGCCAACATGCTCCTTACTCACGTAATCTCCAACCACGGAATTCCCAACAACATCATCTTGGATAGAGGCACACAATTCACATCCAAGTTCTGTCAGTTCCTAATGAAGGCATTACGTGTTAAAACACTCATGTCCACATCCTTTCATCCTCAGACTGACAGACAAACAGAAAGGGTTAACCAAGTGCTGGAAGGTTTTCTCAGGAACTATGTGAACTTACAGCAGGATGATTGGGTAACCTTACTTCCACTTGCCCAACTATGCTACAACACCAATCACCCTTATTCTATTGGAGTATCTCCCTTCTTTGCCAACTTGGATATGACCCTGAAAATCTCCCTAATCCTGCAACCAAGGACACTATTCTGTCTGCGTACCAATGAGCAACCTCCTTACTCAAGAATCACCAACAACTCAAGAGATAACTGGAAAAGACAATCCTCCAGTATAAAACCCAAGCTGATAAACATCAAAGAACACCTGAAGACATCCAAGTGGGAGACTATGTGTTCCTCAGTGCTAAGAATCTTAAACTGGATATTCCAGGGCAAAAACTAGGGCCCAAGAAGATTGGTCCTCTGTTGGTCATTTAGCAATGCTCTGAGGTTAATTTCTGACTCAAACTTCCTAAAGGTTCCTCTTCCCATGATGTCTTCCACATTGGCCTTCTGTCTAAATTCAAGGGGTCACCATCTGAAATGGACCACAAGGACCCTCCTCCTATCATCTTGAACCATACTCTGGATTTGGAAGTAGAAGACATCCTCAATCACCGCACCTCCCAAGGCAAACGTCAACTTGGTAAAATGGAAGGGCTAAAAGGTAGAATCCAATTCCTAGGAACCAGAAGAGAACCTAGAGAATGCACCAAAAGTCCTCTCACACTACAAGGAGACTCTGGAAGAGAAGGGCCTTCCTGGGGAGGATAGTGTCAGGGATTCCTTCCCTGACTCCTTTCATTTTATTGACAATCTGAAGGGAACAACAAAGACACAATAACACAGATACCAAGTTTCAGACACCAGTTTGTTTGCTATTCCTTGTTTGAACGGGAATCAAACCTGGAACCTTCACAAAACACCTATTGTTAGTCAAAAATCAACTAGGCAGTTTACTTTACCTATTTATTATCCTTTGATTCAATTGAATTTTGCTTTTGCACTTCAAATCAAATTCAAAAAGGTTAGTAAGTTCAGTGAGAACGTCACTTACTGCTTGGCCATTGATTGGCTGCTTGTAGCTTGGTTGCCGCTCTTGAACTCACTATTCCCATATACCTACCAGGCTCTGCTTTTGATTCCTGCTGATGTTAAGCCACTCCACTGCTTAATTACCGCTTATCTTGTGGTTTACTCTATTTATCTTTCTTGGTATGTTAATTTTACACACATGATTAAGATCCAGGTTCATATTCACATGGTAAACTTAGTAAGTTCAGCCTTAAATTCAGATAAGCCACAATGTAAATCCTCTCACATCCCTCTATCCTCTTAAATGTCACAGCTCCACCATTTTGATATTTAAATGAACTTTTCCTAGTCCTTACACTTGTTACAATAATAAAGATTTTATCCTATACCTGTGTGAAGAATTGTTGACCAGGGATTGTGGAAAGCTTAATTCATTAGGTGGTTATGGAAATTTAACTAGGGCCTATCAATTACCCTTCCAGAAATTAGTGTCAACTTATCATATATTAAATACATGATTAGTGAACCATGACGTTGGTGCCAAGGAATATTGCGCCACACTGCCACCACCTTAAATAACAAGCGCCACAGCGTTGGGATTAAATATTCTTGGTGCCAGAGTGCCGCTCTAGTTTACATCAAGCGCCAGGACGCCAGTACAATTATTTGCAAGTGCCAGAGCGCCGTAATAATTTACATCAAGCGCCAAGGCGCCAGCTTGGAGAGAAAATAACACTGAGATGCCAGGGTTGATTTGAATGGCCTGTTTGACTCCCTTTTAAGAACTATATATGGACGTGATTGAATATCTTAAAAAGGATCACTGATTAATGTGCTAGAAGAGGGTGTCCTTGTGCTAGGCATTGTGGGATTGCACCCTAAAATAGAAGGTTGTCCCTTTCCCCCCAACCCAACCCAGACTCTACAGTGCTCTGGAATGTCCTAGAAGACATTACCAGTGACTGGTGATTAGTAATATGAGAATACCCTTATATAAGGTATTGGCAATAAACACCAAGGGGCAGAAATTTGAACCTACTTGTATAAGACCCAATAAAATTAACTACTACAATCCAAATTGGTCAATGTCTTCTGAATCTTCACATTCAAAGTCACATAGTGAGTGTATGCCCCTGCCTCCTAATTCTTCTGTTGAATCTGCCAGTGTACGCCAATTTTCAAAAAGTGGTGCTCACTACAGGGGCACCACACACTCCAACCAACCTTTGTCCTCCAATTCTGAAGTGCCTCCTTCTATCCCCAAAGACCTAACTGGATTTGGGGAATGTTACTCAGTAATGGAAACCAGCACATCAAAAGATACCAGCTTTTCTTTCAGCAGGAGGATTTGATCAACATAAGAAGATCTACCTGTACTTCCTTCCCGCTAATACACTGGAGTTCCTGTGGTACCGCTGGCACGCCTTACCCTGGTCAATTGCCAAGACCTGGCATCAGTGGCCTCTGGACTTTTCCTCAGAAATCAGCTTAGCCAGGAGCCCACCAGCACCCAGTTGTCCCTCTTCCACCAACATCCTGAGGCTCAACACCTCATGGCCATATTTTGTAGTTATCTGGCAACTGATAAAGGGAGGCTCAAACGTTTCCCCACCCTCAAGAGGGCAACCAACTACCTGCAAGGATTTGTCCACCCCGCGTTACATTAGCTACTGGGAGTTCAAGCCCAACATCACTTGGAGCTTTGAGACCTGGTTACGTATGTGGAGTGCTAACAATATTACCAGGACTGGCTAGTACAACAGTTGAACTACAGGTTTGAGGAGATCCAAGCTTACACTCAAGTCAACAAGGAAAACCAAGCCACCCCGGCCCGCCAGCTGGAGGACCTCACCCACCAGCTAAATAGCTGCTTGGTCCATATCATAGAATTGACTCTGAAGAATTTTGGGTTGGGACACGCCTGGGCCTGGGATGTTACCCTTCACGTCATAGCCATTGAACAGTACATAGCAGGGGCCCACATAATCAAGAGCAACATGGATGAACTTCTTGCCAAGCATGATATATCCCTGTAGCAATAAGGTAGTTGCCTGAGTGACCTGAACAAGAAGGTTGCCAACAATACTGACAATATCAACAAGGTGCAACGCCTTGTTTGACAGGAGAATGAGGAGTCCAGTAATATTGCTAATGCTGCCAAGGCCAAGGTTCTGGCACTTTAAGACAAATTCATACAATATGACAACCATATCAAGGAAATCATTTGAGAGGAGATCTTCCAGCTACGCCAGGAGTTCTCATCCCAATTTGTAAAGAACTTAACCACTGAGGGCCACTGCCGCCCTGAAATTAACCAATTACAGCAATAAGTAGAGGATATTGCAGCCACAAATAATGAGATGTTCCAGGAAATGAAGCAAGTACGTGAAAAAGGAGAGCAGAGTATTGCCTCCCTCAAGGCCAAGCTTGATGAATTATGAGCTGAACTGAGGGGAAATGACGAGCGCTCTGCCTCCCAGTGTGCAGCTGTAGAAGACTTCTGCAAAGGAATGGTCCAGTGTGCTAGGCTGATTGAGCGCCTTTGCTCTTACCTCCAAAATGCAGAGATAGAGATAGCAGATACTTGGTCTGATCTGGTGGACACCAGATGCCGCTGCACTGGCCAAGACTTGGGAGGACCTGGCCTCTCTGCAATGCTTTCTGGGGAAAGAGCCACGCTACAGCTCACTTCCAGTTCAGTATACAACAACAGGGCTACTTCATCCTCCTCAGGGCGCCAAAGCCTCCCACAAGTCTTTGCCGTCTCTCCTACACCTGTTGATACCCCACAAGCCCCCAGGGAGACTGGCCCAGCTGGGAGCGCTCATATCAACTTCTTTTACCAAAGCTGCTGCAAAGATTCTCTCCCTTGCCGTTGTCCCCAAGACAAAACCCCTACATGATTCAAGCCAATGAACTTGCCTAAGTTTGATCCTAAGGACAATGTACACATCTTCATCCGTCTTTTTGAGATGTCTATGTACAAGGCCAACAACCAATACAAGGCCACCACACTACTCAATCAATAGGATGCAGCTAGTATTGATCTAATCATCCTGCACATGCCCAAACACCATTGGTTGTATGCAGAAGCAAAGAACGCGCTCTTATACAAATTTGATAGCATCACCTGGGTTACCAAAAGGAAGAATGAGTTCTTGATGATTAGTTCCAGGAAAGATGAGACAATTGCTGACTTTGCCAACTGTTTCTATCTTGAGGCGCAGATCCTCACTGGCTCAGGGTTGCTGACTGTGCATGACGCCCATATAGCTTTATGTGCCACAGTAAAGCCCTACAAAGCCCTGTATCAAACTCTCATGCCAGTTCTCCAGGACAACTGCACCCTAGACGACATGGTACACTACTTACGCCAGTGTGGTGACACTTTCAGACCCCCAACACTGGATCAAAGCCCCGTCCAGTCTCCAGCTACCCAGGACGCTTGGAGGCTCCCATCAACAATAAGTCCCCATCAAAACCTGACATTGCTAAGGTAATCTGCCACTGTTGCAACCAGAAGGGTCATTACACCTCTAGTTGCAACTCAAAGACAGGTATACACCTGCTGCCCCCCTTGGAACCTGAAGTGCAGGGAAAAGTCAATGTGGAGTAGAGGAGGAGCTCTCTACATCCACGCAATCCACACATGTTCCACCTGACCTACTCTTTACGCCTGACACCAGGTTCTTAGGAAATGTGCTCCATCAGGTCCTTGTTGACAATGTGCACATGGTACAGACCTGCTCCAAGGTTCAGGCCTCTCAAGAGGCCACTAAGGAAGTGTCCAAGCCTTACACTCACCAGTTATTAGACAACGCGCCTGATACAGAACCTCAATGCTCGGGTGACGCCACCCCTCTTAGGGGTGTCAATGTGGCCATCCCCATGGAGACAATGAAGGATCACCACCCCAAACTATGTGACATTATTGTCAAATTCTTCTCCACTGCCAACAATTTAGACATCCACTTAGTAAACAATATCAGTTCTTCTTATTCTGAGTGCACTTACGCTAATATTTTTGTGAATAAACTCAAAGTGCAAGCTATCATTGACACTGGGGCCCCTATAAATATAGTGTCCTCCAATTTAGTACAGCAAATGGGGTTTGCTCCAGATATTGATCAAAAGAAATCATATGGTACAGCTGGACTAGACTGTACCACCGCCCAAGGAGTGTACAGCTGTCAGGAATATTCCTTAAATAAACCAGATTCTAACTGAAGAGAAATTCTGGAAACAAATAATGAAATGCCCAAGTAAGGAGGCAAAATTTGATAAAGAATTTCCCACATTATCAGGGGAAAAGAAAAATCAATTATTGTGAAAAACAGATTTTTGTAAAAACTGGAATAATTTATCATCCTGGCAGGCGCCTGCCCCACCCGCCAGCACCCTCTGCCAGCCTCCCCGCACCCAGCCAGCTGCCAGCAAGCCCTCTGCCATCCCCTGCTTGCCCACTGAGCCTCTGCGGCCCAGCCAGTCACC
The DNA here is from genome assembly GCA_014839935.2 of Entomophthora muscae. Classification (NCBI taxonomy): domain Eukaryota; kingdom Fungi; phylum Entomophthoromycota; class Entomophthoromycetes; order Entomophthorales; family Entomophthoraceae; genus Entomophthora; species Entomophthora muscae. The sequence goes on from QTSX02006402.1 coordinate 402,018, forward strand.
TGCAAGCCCCCCATCTGCTAGCCAGGGCCCAGCCAGCCAGCCACTCGCCCGCCCAGCCACCTGCTAGCAGGCCCGCCACCATCCTCAGGCCACCCACTTGCTCCCCAGGCCCCAGCTGACAGCCAGCCACTCACCCAGGCCCCAGGCCCCATTCCCCAGCCAATCAGGAGCCACCATGCCTGACAACCAATCAAAAAAGTCCCTGATGAAAAGGGAAAATATTAGGAATAATTCCTGCCCTGAGGAAGAAGGAGAAACTCAAAATTAAGAACCAATCCCAATTCTGAACCTTCAGAAGAAAGGGCAAATCTGGTTTCAAAAGTTAAAAATAATGTGATCCCCAACCAATGGGATTTGGAGGACCACAGCACTTACCTAAGCCTAGACCCTAGCCAAACTGGACTTCCCAACCCAAAAATAGATTTGGGAAGTCCCAAAAGTTGTAACCACCACCTGACCACATGCCCAGAGGAAATCATTGGCTCCAGGCAGAATTGTCTAAAACCCCAGCATATTGCCCAGGAACAAGGGTTTGGCCATCCCTTCAACCACCAATTCCCAACTCCCTTGGCCAAACTTCTGGGATCCCCAGTCCCTTGCTTTTACTCCCACCTGCAAAATTTTGTAAGTGGAGGAACACTATAAATAAAAGATCTCCTCTCAATAATAGCTTGTGCTATTATTGATATTAATACCCTCAATAAAGTGAAATTCAACTTACAACTAAAAAGTTAAACTACCAATCAGCCCCTGCCAACCCTCCAATCCAAGGAAGATGAACCACCTCACCTTCACAGCTGTTCTCACAGCTTGCCTTGGGATTGGAGGCTACCAACAAGGTTCAGAGTTCTTTGGGCCCTCCTCTGATGGACTAGGTCATGACCCCCACTACAACCCTGGTCAACTGGACTCATCCCAGACTGGACCCTGGCCTCCCCTGGTGTCTCCACATTCTACACTCTCTATCACAATATACATGTCCACGTACTACATCTTAACCTACTTTGCCAGGAGTTTTGGGAGATACAATGTACATGCAAAGGTCTTCTGCTGGCTAATGACTGTGTATCCTATTGTTACCGCCTTGACAGGGTTCCAGTTCACCAACCTGCTGCCCTACATCCTGCAAGTGGTACCTACTGTAACTGGGTATTACAACAGCGCGCTCCCCTTACGCTTTGGCTCTCTGGCGGTCTCTGCCCCAGCTATAGTGCTATTCAATGAGAACTATGGTATCTTGATTGGAACCTCATTCATGTAGCAGCATGGAGTAAAGACTGACCTTGAGAACAATGTCCTTGAAATATTGGGGCAGGCAATTCCGCTATATTACAACCAAATAAACCCAGCAATGGGTAGCCAAACCACTCCCTATGTTAACCTCGCATATTGCAATGGTGTTGTCCCAGTCAAGTATTGTAAATTGGGGCGTCAGGTTAAACATCTTCCCACCCAAGTTGAAGAATATAAGGGTCTGCCATTGCGCGTCAACTCCTCTTACACTATCCCGGCTGGACATCAGGTGCTAATGGATATTGTATTAGATTTACAAATCCCTCAAGGGCTTTACGGGGAAATAGAAACCCCCTGGAATTGCTCTAGGCTAGAGCCCTTGGTTGCACCTGGCATTCTGCTACCTAACCATGTGCCCATAAAGGTGTTACTTGCCAACCTCAATCACTCTCCTGTTGAGGTAAAGCGCCATCAAGTGGTAGTGTACTTGCATCTATTACCGGTAAAAAAGTGATGGAGATACACAATTTTGGCACTCTGGATGAGTTTGGTCTCCCCTCAGAAGAAGTAACACCACCTGCTGTATGCACCATCATCCCACAAGAGCAACTACAAGGACTCACTGTTGCCCAACAGGACACAGCCCTTGTCCTTTTTGAGAAATACAAGGAGATATTTGCCAAGGATGACTTCAATATTGGGTGTGCATGTAACACACTCCACCACATTGACACGGGCGGGATGCCCTACCTGTCTTTGTCCCATACAACGTTCTTGTGCCTCTGACGCCGCGGTAGATGAGGAAATAGAGAAGCTGGTCCAATTGGTCTACTTGTCCCATCCAAGAGCCCGTGGTTGTCCCCAGTACTCATAGTCAAGAAGAAAGATGGGAGCAACCGTGTTGTCATTGACTATTGCAAGCTCAATAACATCCCTAAGAAGGACTCCTATCTCCTCTCACATATTGATGATGCGCTTGACTGCCTGGCAGGCGCTAAGTTCTTCTCTGCAATGGATTTATTATCTGGATATTGGCAGATTGAATTGCCTCGCAAGGAGCAAGAAAGATGTGCCATCATCACTAGTCAAAGTCTTTTTCAACCTATCTGAATGTCACAAGGACTGTGCAATGCACTTGCCACATTCCAACATGCCATGGATGATATGCTTCATGATCTCAAGCTGAGCTTCATTTTAGTCTATCTGGACAACATCAATGTCTTTTTACAGACATTCTCTGATCATCTTCAACACCTTGAGGAGGTTTTTTTTGGCACCTAGTGGCCGCTAACCTTAAGGTCAAACCCAGGAAGTGTGACTTCTTTAAGGATCAGCTCAAATACCTTGGTTTTGTGGTTGATGCCAAATAATTACGGCCTCAGCTAGCCAAAGTTGAGGCCCTCTTCCATTTGCTGAAGAGTGATGTGCAATTTGACTGGACCCCAGCCTGTCAACAAGCCTTTGACACCCTACGCTTGAGTCTCATGAACAAACCAATCCTGTGATACCCAGACTTCAGCTGTGAATTCATTATTCAAACAGATGCCTCACTGACTGCTGTGGGTGGTGTGCTTTCCCAGGTAAATTCCAATGGTGAAGAACACCCTTTAGCCTACTGCAGCAGAACTCTGAACGTCCATAAGCGTAACTATACTGTGACTGAACAGGAGTGCCTGGCAGTGATATACACATACAAACAATTTTGCGTATGCCTACATGCCGTTCACTTCAAAGTAATCACAGATCATGCATCATTACGCTGTCTCCAGAACTTGAAAGAACCTGAAGAGCGCCTAGCACAATGGGCCCTAAAGCTCCAGGCCTACAACTTTGAAATATCACATAGATCAGGCGTCAAACATCAGAATACAGATGGACTATCTTGGCTACTGATGGCAGCCCACCTGGCTGATGTCTCTGATCTACTTTACAATAAGATGCTGGCAGGCAACAACCAGGACAATCCTTCAGAAGTCCAGCGCACACTAGATAGGCTTCTGGAAGACACCAAAATTAAGAATGGGCATATATTGAAACACACTTTAGAAGGAATAAGAATAATGCCCAGACCATCAGAACGGGCTGATCTAATAGTTTGCGCTCATAAGGCAATAGGGCATGGCGCCTTCTGGAAGACACTTGCACAACTAAAAACCCCATACTTCTGGGAAGCTATTGCCTTTGACGTACAAGAAACGCTGAGCTGCTGTAAAGAATGCCAAGGGGAAAAGCTGTTCAAAAAGTCAACATCCTACCACTTAGCTTAGCCTAACTTTGCTTGGTACACCGTCTCAATTGATGTTGTAGGACCCTTGCCAGTCAGCAACTATTGCATTAGATACATCATTGTTGCAATAGACCACTTGACCAAATGGGTGGAAGCAAAAGCGGTGTGAGACTTAGGTGCTAACACTACTGCCAAATTCCTACTTGAACAGATCATATTACGTCACGGTTGCCCCCAAGTTATCCTCACTGACAACGGCATCAACTTTACTTCCCATGTGGTGACCAAGATTAATGAACTTATGGGAATCCAAGGAGTGTTTTCAACACCCTAACACCCCAAGTCAAATGAAATGGTAGAGAGAGTTAATGGGACCTTAGTAGGCATCTTGAGGAAATTGGCTGCTAGCTTCCCCACTGAGTGGAGCACGTTCCTGCTGCCAGCTATCTTTGCCTACAACATTGACACTCACTCCTCTACGGGGAAATTGCCATTTCAACTCTTACATGGCAGGTACCCCACATTACCCCCATTCTTTACTCCTGCATTGGGGAAGAAGACAACCAGTCACCCCATGCGTACCAGCAAAGGCTTGCCCGCACATTAATTCAATTACAGTCAGAAGCCTATTCCAATGCATTGGCCAAGAAGGTAAGGAGTCAGGAAAAAGATAAAGTTTGCTGGGCCCCTCTCCAAGAGTTACAAGTAGGCGACTGGGTACTCTTCCATAACACACATGGATTTGGCAGACCGCACAAACTGGCCATCTTATGGATAGGCCCATTTGAAATCATCTCCTGGACGTCCATAGACGCCTATACTATTAAAGAGGTTAAGGACGGATGATCAACCAGGTACATGCAAAGTTCTTGAAGAAGTTTGTAAAGAATCCCCCTTCCAAAGAATAAAATGATATAACTACAAGAACTAAGTATATGGGAGAGTAAAAGAGAGAAACCAAGACAAACAAAACAAGAAATAAAAAGAATAAATTATACTTATAAATAAAAAATAAGGAAGCAATGCTTTATTGCTAGACTATTCAGAGGAATGACGCTCAGAGCCAGAAGAAGGAGACCCATTGCTTGGAGGCCCGTTTGAGGTACCTGCAGAAGGGACGCCGCCTGCAGGAAGACGGGGGATGGAAAGACAACTGGGAGCGGAACAAGGGCGCTTTGATGCTGAATGGGGAACCAGAGGAGCTACCAACTTGTATTCATCATTGTCCATTTGGTTACAGACAAAGGCAAGAGCCACCAACATTTGGCACCACGCCAATTAGGAATTGCGGGACTTACCGGTCCAACCGCAAAGAGGCAAACAAAGATTACTCTCATTGACTAGTTGTCCCCACCCACTACAAGAAGAGAAGGCAGAGCCTATAGTTAGATAGTCAAGCAGCACATCCTCCATGTAGGAGTAACGTGCTGGTAAGGATACCTTTGATTGATAAGCTAGCCTTCAGAAGTGCTCAAGGCAACGCCCTGCAAAACCCACAGTGCCGGAAGAACACGCCTTGGGAGGATACCACATGAAGTGAGCAGCAGACGCGGCCAAGGAAAGATACAACTGGGGGGTGTTGTCCTTCACTGCCTGCACAAACAAACGTAAAGCCAAGGAGAAGCAACAGGGCGCGTTAGCCTGAAGGTCCAGCCCAAGAGTATGGGTAAGCTTGGGATTGGCAGATTGCTCTGATGCCCAGATGCAAGCAACCTCACAAACGTATTGGTTACGCTGGGTGATGGTATAGACATGCTGAACAGAAAATCCACTGGTATATTTGGTTGTGACGTGCAGACAGAGGTCAACCTCCCCAATTAGCTGCTCCATGCCGTAGCTACTGTGGTAACAAGCGCCCAAGCAGATTGGCGTCACAATGTTGTCTTTGGCAAACAATGCTTGGACATATACATATAACGTCTCTTTGTGGTGGCTTACCCCAAATCAATTGATGATGGCAGGGTAGGCAGAGGGCAACTCTTTGGAGTTGCAACAAGCACAAAGTAACACGGAAGGCATTGCAAGCGGGGAGGAAGCAGTTTTGAGGATGATGTTGTTGGACCAATCCTGTAAATCCTCAAAGCCAAGGCAAGGAGTCAGATCAAGGGCGCCTCAGTCTCTGCAAAAATAGAGTCTATCTCCCCTTCTCCTTTGACATGTGTGTCCGCACTGTGCTCTGACCCCGCCACCGTGGTATCACAGTCCTGGGCCCTCAACTGATGACTGCTAATGAAAAGTAGCTTGTTCAGGAAACAGACCCAAGAAGAGTGTGGCATTTGCATAAACACCTTATGATTTTCATCTGTCATACCAGCCATGAGGTCTTAGTAGACTTGGCGCAAGGAAGGTTGGTTATTATTGGGGGCGCTCATGAGGAAAAGAATGAAGGTTTAGCCCTGGTCAAGTGGGGGATATGTGAAGAATTGTTGACCAGGGATTGTGGAAAGCTTAATTTACTAGGCAGTTATGGAAATTTAACTAGGGCCAATCAATTATCCTTCCGGAAATTAGTGTCAACTTATCATATATTAAATACATGATTAGTTGACCATGACATTGTTGCCAAGGAATATTGCGCCACACCGCCGCCACCTTAAATAACAAGCGCCACGGCACCGGGATTGAATATTCTTGGCACCAGAGTGCTGCTCTAGTTTACATCAAGCACCGGGATGCCAGTACAATTATTTGCGAGTGCCAGAGCGCCGCAATAATTTACATCAAGCGCCAAGGCGCCAGCTTGGAGAGAAAATAACACTGAGACGCCAGGGTTGATTTGAATGGCCTGTTTGACTCCCTGTTAAGAACTATATATGGACGTGATTGAATATCTTAAAAAGGATCACTGATTAATGTGCTAGCAGAGGGTGTCCTTGTGCTAGGCATTGCGGGATTGCGCCCTAAAATAGAAGGTTGTCTCTTTTTCCGCCAACCCAACCCAGACTCTACAGTGCGCTAGAATGTCCTAGAAGACATTGCCAGTGACTGATGATTAGTAATATGAGAATACCCCTATATAAGATGTTGGCAGTAAACGCCAAGGGGCAGAAATTTGAACCTACTCGTATAGGACCCAATAAAATTAACTACTACAATCCAAATTAGTCAATGTCTTCTGAATCTTCACATTCAAAGGCACATAGTGAGTGTGTGCCCCTGCCTCCTAATTATTCTTATGTTGAATCTGCCGGTGTACGCCAATTTTCAACAACCTGTTACTCATTCACCTTCTGATAACTTATTTTTGAAGCCATGAGAGGAATTCTATTCCTGTTCTGGTTTCTAGTTTCCTTTTGCCAGTGGTGTCAACCTTGGAAAACCCAACACCTACAACTGACTGGTACAACTCTTCTCCAGATGACGCCCATCAAAAGGAATCCCTCGCCCACGGATGGTTCAAGTACCCCTCCGGCCACTGGGGACGTAAATTCCAATATGGTCGTTCGTTCACTCTGCCTCCTGCTGAACCTGCTCTGGTTGGACCTTACGCCTCCTTCTACCTCTTGACATATGTGGTGGGATACTACCTACTTGGTCGGTTCAGCTCTATGTTTGAAAGATTCACTTACCTGGGACACCTAGGACACCTCGCAATGGTCATGGTTCCCATTGGCTCAGTAATAGCAGGATTTAACTTTGGGGCCTTGGCCCACCAATTAGGGAACTTTTTCCTGCCAAGTGGGTCCCTGACATCTTTTACCCTTCTTGGGAACTGATAGAGGGGTACCCTACTGGTACCCCAAGGCAAGACCAAACAACCAACATCTACCTCTCTCTGTATCAGGATACCAGTTGTTGGTGGGGACACTATTTGGTGCAGGCAGAGGGACTGCTGGGCCAGAGGATAATGCCCACTATAGGGGTGGCGCCAACCGGATAGCTTAGGCTAAGGATGGGCCAAGCAAGGATCAAGGGCCAAAATTCTGAACCACTGAGCCACCAGGCCTGGAGGAGCGATACAGAGTGCTCCAAACATCTGGATGGAGGCGGTGCCAGCTGGGGTGGAAATTCCTTGCAGGCGGCCAGGGGCAGGGTCAGAGGAGGGTCATTGGTGCCAGGCAGGCAGGCAGGCGGGAGGACAGTTATACTTATTGCGGAACCGTCTGGGTGGAACTGTGTACCGCTTTCCTTTATGGATGATTGTTTCAGTGACCCTAGTTCTGGACAAGGGGTCAGAGGGAAGTTTATTTTCCAGGGTAAACTCAGGATAGGTTGGGTTTGGAGGGTACTCAGTGAAATGTATCAGTCCAAAGGGTGATCCAGGTGGACAGAATAACATAGACAAGGGGGTGTGGGTTCGTTGGTAGGAGTGGCAGGAGCCTGTGAGTCTGCGGGACTGGAGTGGAGATGGTAAAATGCTGAAACTAGATGAGATAGAATTGGCGTGAACCAAAGGTACATTTAAACTTTATTATCTGAATGATAATACCGCCGCTCTCAACATAGCAGGGTTCTTATACTATTAAAATGCATGTCTTTAAAATTTGCGGACTTTAGGCCCTTAGGCATTCTTATAACAGGACTTTGGCATTTGGAGAGCTTCACAGGCGGCTAATTCTGGGTTGACTGGTGTTGGAGAATAGAAGTGGTGTGTGTCTGACTATGGCCAATGCTCCAGTTGGGAAAGCTTCTCAGCCTTGTGGGCGGGTCATCAAGCAAAGCAGCCTTCAGACTCACGCCCAAAACATGCGGCCTGGCCCTCTTGGCTTGTGGGCTGCATCTTCTGGGGTCCAGGGTTCGATTCTTGGCTCCAACTTTTGCTGGATACTAGGATTGGAATGCCATTCATGACACCCGGGCAGCTATTCCTTCCTTGGACACCATCAAACCAGGCCTGCATAACTGCTCTGCATGTGGACCGTCACGGCTACCCTTTGGCAGGTGGTTTAGGCATTGCAGGGTGAGCATAGTACACCTGAAATACTTCGGAATGAGGGAGGAAAGGATCTGTACTTGTCAAGAACCCCGGCTGGGAACGATGATGAAGATTATGGTGGAGAATCTCTTTAAGCTAGACAGCTCTGGTTGAACTGCTGAGACTATGATGATTCACATGGACGGGATCTCTGGAATATCGGGGTTGTTAACGTACACTTTCTCGTGCATGTTGGGAATAAAGGGTTTAGATATTGATGTACAGGAAGTAATGGGTTGGGAATAAGATGGGTAGTTTAGTTTGGCATGGTATGCTGGGTTTTGTTGAAATGACAAGGGTTGGTTGGGTTTACCGCCAGGGTTGGGATCTTGTTAAGCCTGTGGTTTTAGGGTTAAAACCTGAAATCCCAAGTTAGTAGTCTTTCATTTTCTCCCACAAAGAATAAGATGAGATTCCATTCTTTAAATAATCTCAAAATCTTATTTTATTCCTCGAGTTTCCCTGTAATATACATTTAATGGTTTATATTACAGATTCCTACTTTTTCAAAAAAAAAGGTACAACTTCCATTAACAATCGCCAAAGTCACATCTAATTGCAAAATCCTATGATATTTCAAGTACAAACATATGTCAGATAAGGTCAATAATAATAGTTATCCAAGAAAAGATCAATGAAATGCTATATTATTCTAACAAGAGGGTTAAATAGGGAGAGGGAAGAATCAATCTAAAATACGGTGGATGGCTTGTTCCCAAGCCTTGTACCGGATCTCACGTTCTTCCAGGGGGATTTTAGGGGTAAATTCGGTGGCTTTGGCTAAGCTGACATTTTCTAGCATGTTGGGGATATCCTTGTACACGTTGGTGGCGAGTCCGGCTGCCATGGCGGCCCCAAGGGCCGAAGCTTCACACATATCAGGGCGAACAACCGGGATACCCAACAGGTCAGACTGAGTCTGCATGCAAAGGTCGCTGATGGCCATACCACCGTCTACCTTGAGACTGGCTAGGCACTTGCCAGAATCCTTATTCATTGCGTCTAAAATCTTTCAACGTTAGTACACGCTTAGCCATTAAACAATTACCGCGCGAGTTTGAAAGCAGACAGCCTCAAGAGCGGCACGCGCCAGGTGCCGTTTGTCAGCATATTGTGTTAATCCAACAATGGCACTATAAAAGAGTTAGGCCGATAATAGATTAAAAGTCCTACCCACGAGCGTTCGGTCGCCAGTAGGGAGCTAGGAGACCAGTGAAGGCAGGGACAAAGTGAACACCTGCAGTATCAGGAACTTGAAGTGCAAGTTTTCCTATAAGGTGAGCCAAATCCATGGTACAACAACTTACCAACTTCGGAAGCCTCAGAGATGATGCAAAGGTTATCGCGAAGCCACTGGATAGCACAGCCAGCAACCGCAATAGAGCCCTATTTCATTAAGTATTCATGCCAAAAACCATCCTTACCTCAAGAGCATAAACGGGAGGACCTTTGCCGAAGCGAAACGCCACGGTAGAAATAAGCCCATGAGTACTGAATGTGGGAGCCTCTCCCGTATTGAATAGCAAGAAGCAGCCCGTGCCATAGGTGTTTTTAGCAGACCCAGGTGTGAAACACTTCTGGCCAACAAATGCAGCCTGCTGATCCCCCAGACATCCCGCAAGAGGAACCCCAGCAAGAGGGCTCTTTGAATCAAAGTTACAGTAGACTTCACTAGAGGAGCGAATCTCAGGGAGAATGTCGCGAGAAATATCAAAAAAGCTATATTGTTAGCATCCTTCCAAGTGTATATCTTACCTCAAGAGCTCCTCGTCCCACTCCAAAGTATTGAGATTCATAAGGTTTGTGCGGGACGCGTTGGAGACGTCAGTGACATGAACTGGCGATTGGTCTTTGGACATTGAGGTAAATTTCTGCAAATTTAGTCAAGGCTCGAGTGTTTAACCTTACATATATGAGCCAAGAGTCAATCGTCCCCGTCAAAAGAGTACCGTTTTCTGAAGCCTCTTTGACTGCAGGAACATTTTCAAGCATCCAGCGGATTTTGAGGGCTGAAAAGTAAGTGGATAAGGGAAGCCCACTCACTCCCTATAATGAAGTTTAGTACTTGGGCAAGCATTAAAGGTTTACTTGAAGCTTATTTTTGCTGTAGGCTTCTTGATAGCGGTCAACCAATTCTTGTGTTCTGGCGTCACACCAAACTGTTTAAAGTTAATCTTTTCTCCCGTTATAAAGTACCTATAGCATTATGAAGGGGCTCATGGGTATGCTTGTTCCAACACACGGTCGTCTCACGTTGATTAGTAATACCGGTGCCTGTAGAAAGTTAAGCAATAGTTCTTTCGTTTGCTTCTCATCACTCTGGATAGAGAGTGCTTTACTCACCCTTGATTTCAGATATTTCATAGCCAAGCTCGAGGAACTTGGCGACGGCGCCTTCGATACACTTGTTGACGCTTTCTAAAATAACCAATGGGTCATGTTCAACCCACCTAGCAATAAAAAATTAATACGGATTCTGGTGCTGCTGCGCTTCAAGTATGCAAGCTGAGCAGATGCCTAGACTAAAAGCACATGCAAATGATAAAGGTATACAAGGGTTTGTGGAAAACTTTCCACCGATGACTTAAGAAAAAGTTGAAGACATACCCAGCTTTAGGACAGATCTGATCGAACTCATGTTGGCACTTGGCAACGACTTTACCATTAAAATCAAAGATGATGAAGCGGGTTGACGAAGTTCCCTGATCAATGGCGCCCAAGAAGGGGGGTTGGAATGTAGCTTTTGGACAAGGCATCTTGAAATTCCCACGTTCTGTTGTCGAAACTGTCGTAGACTTTTCTCAGTGTGAGGCGGTGGTACGGTTGGCTTTTATGTGATCCTTGGTGCGAATTGGCTTATCCCTGATGATCCAATCTTGGCTCAGCCTAACCCTCTTTTCCTTTTGAGGTTACCTCTTTTCCTGGCTTGGACGAGTTTAATTTCGGACAATCGATTGGTAGTAACCAGCGTACTGGGCCGAAATCGCCGTTTAACAGTGGAATTTATTCAGGCGGTTGGGTTTGAAACCTGGCCAACCAAGGGATCTAGGGTGGTGTCTTCATATCTAGACTTGCCTGTTTAGCCGACTTGAACGCCTCGGTTGTCGGTTAAAACGGCGACTCAGTCTCAATATCCAAGGTGGGGGATTGAAGAATCTCCTGCTCCAACGTTGAGGCACGCGGATCTCCTTGTCGTGATCACATGCCGAGGGCCGGCTAAGTGAAGATTTTAAAATCATGTAGCTGTGGGATGCAACGGAACCATCATGTGCAGCACCATTGTCATACATCCATTGGCCAATCGAAGCACACTAATTAAACCTGATTCTGGTTACCAGTTATCCTCATGTGACATGCCAGACCCACCCATTGGCTAAGTTCCAGCAAAGGGCCTATGGAAACCACTCTGAACCATCAAGCTCCGCATTACAGCCGCAATGATTAGGAACCACTTCAGTTATACACCAGCCCCATGCCAATATGAATCCATTGGCTGGGTAAGAGATAAAGCTTGGACTTAAGAGGTGCTGGACGCGAGCTTCTACCTCTCCAGCTGTTGGCTGAGTTTGACATGAAAATCCTGGATGGCCAGGCAGGCGTATTTTGTTTAAGGATTTTCCTGGGAAATTTCCGACTCTTAACGGCCCCTTGTGATTTAATCCCATCGGCTTTCAGGCCAGATCGTCAATCATTTGACTAGTTGTTCGACTAGTCGTTTGGCTAGTCATTTGACCAGACAGTTGGATCATAATCATGCTTTTCAAAAATTAAAATTCATTATTTGAATATCGACATTCGAGTATGTTTCAGTCAGATTGATTTATTGCCACGTCATCTGTTTGAAACGACGTCATTTGTCGAAAGGACAGAAACATGTTATTCATGAAGCTGTAGCTAAAGGAGGGCTTGATAAGTTGCGGGTGGACCCCGTGGGAATATAGACTGGATTTAAAACCACTCCTCGAACGAGACTAGAGCAAGCCACCATCAAACATCTTGAATATCATTCTTGAAAATCATCATTAGCTTGAAACCTTTCATCTGGATAAGGATGCATCTGTGCCATAATCCAACTCTGTTCCACACGCCATCTGGTGGATCCTTTCCTTTTAAATTAAGCTTGGATGACGTCACCACATTACCCCCGAAGCTAGATGCCGATTTTTAAGTTGTTGCATCGGGGAAATAGACTTGACATTAAGAGCATCTTGATTTATGGTTCCATAAGGACATGCAATTTTTCACCTCAAAGTTGATGCGGCCTTGATACTCCCTCAAATGGCCCGTCAACCCAGCAATCATGTATAATATAACTCCCCACCAAGGCTTAAACGCAGAGTGGGAAATAGCATAAATTCTATACTGCACAGTGCCAGTTCGCTATGCCCCAACAGAATGGAGCAGCTGACATGCCCATTTCCTTCAACTGCAGTCTCTGAGCCTCCACAATAAGGATATACCCACCAATATACCAATGTCCCTTAACCTGAAATCTCTTACGAGACTTTACCTCAAAACATATCCCACGCTATTCTAAAAATAGAAGGAGAAATCATTCCTAGATTAGCAAGAGGCAATCAGAATGATCTCAGTTGAGCATGAACCCTAATCGGATAACCATTACCATGGCACAACTTGACAACACCTTGTCCGCCGACTGGAGTTTATACCTTGTGCCGGCAAGATCCGCCAGTTCAAATTTCAATCAAGTTCAATGCATTATCCTTACCCGTTTCAAAATTTAAATAGATTAAAGAATATTTATATTCGATTGGCTGGACAGAAGACAGCCCGCTTGCATCGGAAGTGACTTAATGCTAGGGAAGCTTCGGCTCAGCCCCGGCTTGCTTCCAGCTCTGGGCCGCTGTAGCCAAAAGGAATCACATAATATTTTTTTAAAAAAAATAAATAACCCTTTGAAACGAGGATCCAAAGCCTGAATCTGGCCGTGACTGCCCGTGGCTTAGCCGAAGCAGCCCTGCTCAATCAGGGCTGTGGCGCACCACCCCGGACAAACCCCGGATTGTGTCAGGAATTTCCAAAAATGTAGAAGATATTTTTCTATCAAAACTATTTTAAAATCCGCGTTCCTGGAATGGCGGAAAAAGACGATCTCTGTCCGGGATGGTACGCCACAGCCCTGCACTCGGTGCAAGGGAGATGAACTTTGCTGCTTAGCATTTAAACTGGGAGACTTGAAGAGGAAGCTCGCTGACAAGCTGATATTCTCTAGACTGCTCAAGTACATACAGCCAATAAAATTCAGCATGGTTCAAGCAAGAGATCTTGTACCTTTCATTGGCTGCATATACTTGGACAATCTGGAGAAAAAATATACCTAGAAATCTTTATTAAATATATCAATAATCAGATACCAATCTACATGGACTAGGATTTGGTCTAAAGTTTTAAAGGTAAAATCTAACCTTGAGGCAGACTAAATGGTCATAGATTTATCAGGATAATCAAGTCACTCACTTAAACATTTTATTGGTTGAACCTTTATATTAAGTTATTAAGAGTTCAGTATTAATAAACTTTCATGCACCAATTAAAGCATTTTTAACTTGCCTATCCCAAGGGAACCCTTTAAAGCCAAGTAACATGAAACTCCACATATTTATGTCCATGGACGTAAATTAGAACAAACCCAACATTAAAGCTTTCTTGCCAATTCATGTTTTAGCTTTCACCTGCTTGACAAGATGCAGGATTCCAAACCCAACTGCATGATCTGCAATCTTAAATGAGAGTATTTCAGCCGAGTTAATGCTAAAATATCCAATAAGATCAAACATCTGCTTCGTTATTTTCCAATTCATTTAAAATCTTAAGTTCTAAATCCCAAGTACAAAAGATCAACCAGTACCCGACAAATCCCATCAAACTGATGAGGAATACAGTAGTTCAGCAACCTGCTGAGATAGACAAAAAATACCTGCCTAAAACAGAACCAGTTCAGTCCAATACACATGTGTGATGGTTCCACTTGATGGTCAATTGTACACAACAGAAGTACCATCCATCAGGGGCTAGATTAAGAAGATAGCCAAACACTTAACAAGATTAAAACCAAAAACATACCCCCAAAAATGGCGCAAGCAAATAAACATATCTAAAACAAGATCGGATGTATCATATTCTGGAAGCAATGCAAGTCAAGTGATTTACTGTTCACTCAACAGATACTAAAATCAACTAAGGGGGTTGGGTCAGCCACTAAAGCGATAGCTCCATGCTGTGATTTTCACAGGTCTTGAAGTGGACACACCAAAGCCATATTGAAGTGAACTGAGGTTACACATGTCGCAACATCTTTTATTACTCCTTCTTGGGAAATTAATTCCCCAAGTGACTCGCTGAATGATTCCCCAACTAATCATTAAGTTGGTGGCACTACTATCATTCAGCCATCTATCACAGGAATAAAACATTCCGGATCCTAAGTGGAACACAACTTGAATAAGCCTTGTGACTTAAGAGGAACATTTATCAGATAAGCTCTATGACTTCCATAATGTACATGGACAGTATGCGGCTTTCCATGATACTATATATTATCCTATATTCATATCCAATAAAGTAACATTCTCTTCTTAATTTTCCCCTTTATCTTGTTTATTATACTTCCCAGAAGTATATATTTGACTTACCTAATAAAGATAGAGGGTTGTGACTTGTTACCAATTAAACAGCTCTTAAAAAAGTCACAATTAAGAACATGTATCCCCTGCCCCTGATTGATGACCTTTTTGACACCCTGGGGGTCTCAAGTCTTCACAAAAATTGACTTGACAGCAGGCTATCACCAAATTTGTGTGAAACCAGAAGATATCCCAAAGACTGCATTCAGAACCAAGTATGGGTCCTTTGAATGTGTGGTTCTCAATTTTGGTATGATAAACACTCCCAGCACCTTTGTGACCTTCATAATCAAGGTTTTCAAAGAACACATTGGAAAGAGAGCAATCATCTACCTAGATAACATAATAATGCACAGTCCAAATGTAACACAACACTGGGAAGATGTTTGTCTGGTCCTCTGCACCCTTAAAGAAAACCAACTCATTGCCAAGCCTTCAAAGTACAACTTTTTCTCTCCTGAAATTCCATTTCTTGGTCACATTATCAGCAAGGACAGAATAAAATCAGACCCAGAGAAGATATCTGCCATAATCAAAATGTCAGCCCCAAGAAATAAGAGTGAACTCTGTACCTTTCTGGGTATGGTAGCCTACATTAGGAGATTCATCCCTGACTGGGGGTGCCCTGACCGCTCCCCTGACAGCCATCACAGGCAAGACAACCAAGTTTGTGTGGACACTGCTAAGAGACCAACACTTCTGACAACTAAAAGAGCGCATGGTCACCACTCCTATCCTCCAATATCCAAATTGTGAAAGAGTATACGAGTTGGAAACTAATGCATCTGATTATGCCATAGGAGGTGACAGGGTTCTCCTTTTTCATTACTTTATGCTGCTAGTATTATTTTAGAATATCAAGTTTATTCTTACCTTTTGACCCCTACAAACATCCTATCCACTTCCACTTCACTTCACTTCCTCATCTTTACGGTTTAAAATTAACCTATTAACAGTTTTTTAAATTCAAACTTACCTTTACGCTGTGAACAATTCTTGAACCTGGTACCTATACTCCAAGGTTAGCTTAACTAATTTTGAATCACAATTACCTTTTGCTTTTTTCCTGGCTTAAAACAGCAGTTCAGACCTAGTTTTCCTGCTCTTCTTTTAGCTTACCAAACAATCAACTGCTGTACCTTTGTCTTTCTCCTTTACCTTGATGTTAACTTTTATAAGTTAAATGCATCTCCAAACAGGTGCCCACCTCACAATTCTTAACTAACCAATCTTGCTTATGTATTTTCCCCTTTTCAGTCACCTCAATCAAGTCAAGTTAATAAATAGCTTGAGTTTTATTTTGTCTCAACATAAGTTGAGATTGTTTGACTAGCACCTCAACAGGTACTTGTTAGGTTTTGTGGCTTGTGTTTCTTAGTAATCTTTATTTCTACAAATTACTTCCTTTTCATTTCAGTTTTATGATCCCATTTGATTATCTTTTTCACCAGTTAGGCAATTTTTATAGTGGAACTCACACTTTAATTGTTGATAGCTTTAATCCTCCAGCTAGCGCTGGTCATTACCCTGACCTAGAAATTGACTTTCTGACCCAATCTTCAGTCATTAAGACGGGTCTTTATTTCATTTTCTTAGGTTTAATAAATTTTCTTAGTCCCTACTTCACTTCCTATAAACTTTTAGGAGCTCTAGTGTAGTTATTGTTGCAAACCTTACCTACCTTTTTATACTTAACAAACATTAATATTTTTGGGTTAAAGGCTTTAGTATACAATAATTTAACCCAAGCCTTCAGACCTTACATTATCTCAACTTCCAATGGTAATATGCCAGAAAAGGACTTCCTTCCTGTAGCATACAAATCAAGGAAACTATCTGATGGTGAACAAAGATATCCAATACATGACAAGGAACTGGTAGCTATTGTGCACTGTCTCATGAAGTGGCAATGCTACCTGAAAGGCGCACAAATATTCAAAGTGCTAACCAACCACAAGTCATTGATATCATTCAAAACACAACAACACCTATCAAGAAGAAAATCCAAATGGATGAGACTCATACAGAGGTACCTCATGCAAATTGAATACAAGCCAGGCAAGGAAATGCTTACTGCAGACACCCTATCAAGGCTATACAATAAACATGTTCTATGCACTGATGGGGGCCCTGATTGACCCATGTTAATCATGAGTAATCTCCAAGAAGGGTTCCCACCTGGCACACCAATGGTCATCCAAGAAAAAGCCCTCAAGAACAAACATCTGTTCAAAAACATACATGGCACGCTGCACCAAATACTTTCAAGTAGTGACACCGTACCCTATACCCTGTCAACGCAAAAGATTGGCACAATCCTCTAATATCACAGAGATCTGGGCCACACCTGTAGCAGGAACTTGCACAAATATCTCAAGACGCGCTACTAGTGGCCCAACATGTTAGATGATATCAAGGAAGTACTGGAACAATGAAAAGTCTGTGAGAAGTATGCCCAAACCAAGGAATCACCCAAGTCAGTACTACCAGTATCAATCACACAACCCTTCAAGGTGTGGTCACTGGATATTGTGGTACCAATTCCTGGCAATAAAAAAGACAAAAATTACATCATAACAGCTATCAACTATGCAACCAGGCGGCCTGTAGCACAAGCTACAAAAGAACACAAAGGCAATGATGTGAGACAATTTATTGGTAAAGAAACCATAGCCAAGTTTAGGAAACCCAACCTCTTGATCACAGACAGAGGGACCAAACTTAAGGCCATTGACACCAATATCTACCTTGCCAAAAATGGAATAAAATACATCACAGCCAGCCCATATCACCCACAAGCAAATTGAAGCCCTCAGTAAGTTATCTTCTAAAAATTCAAAAGCTTGGGTCAACATACTACTAACAGCACTCATGGTATGAAGAACACAAGTCAACCAAATTGCGTCAAAAGCCTGGATGAACTTGTCTATGGACAAAAGCTCACACTTGTATGTACTACTGCAGGACCGCAATTACCTCTACCTAAGAAGATACCAGAAAACAGTGATCCTGACGTACAGTGTGCTAGAAAAGACCAGGAAGACATAAAAAAGAATTGAGAGAGAGGCAATCCCACTGCAACCTGAAAGAATCCAAGTCAGGGACAAAATCCGGGTTGTCAACCACAATCAACATAAGTTGAACCCAGGGTTACGTGGGCCAGGTATTGTCATGGAGGTCAAGCCCAACAATACCTACCTCATCAAAGGAATTGGCGCTCAAATCAAACTAAAGCGCATGCACCACAACTGCCTCCGCCTATGCAAAGCAAGAACAGCACAGCACAACATAACTCCAGACTCCCTGTTCCCAACGCCAAACTAGATCAGTACCAAGACCGTATCCCCAACACTCTCAAGAAAATTCCCAAGGTTCCACCTTTCAGCACCCCAGGGGGAGATGTTACAACATCTTCAATTACTCCCTCTTGGGAAATTAATTCCCCAGGTGACTTGCTGAATGATTTCCAAACTAATCATTAAGTTGGTGGCACTACTATCATTCAGCCATCTATCACAGGAATCAACCATTCTGGATCCTAAGTGGAACACAACTTGAATAAGCCTTGTGACTTAAGAGGAACATTTCTTAGATAAGCTCCATGACTTCCATGACGTACATGGACAGTATGTGGCTTTCCATGATACATTATATTATCCTATATTCATATTTAATAAATTATCATTCTCTTCTTAATTTTCCCCTTTATCTTGTTTACTATACTTCCAGGAAGTATATACTTGACACACAAGATTTTAAACTGCATGAGTTTTTTCCCTGATGTCAAGTATATACTTTTGATAAGTATAAAAAATAAATGGGAAAAAAGAAGATAATGATATTTCATTGGTAAGAATATTGATAATTGTATAGTATCATGAGAAGCCACATACTGCCCATGTACGTCATGACAGTCATGGGGCTTGTCCAGATAACGTTCTGCTTAGGACTCAAAAGGGTTGATCCCATATAAGATGGGAAATTGATAAGAGTGCTACTAACTTAATAATTAATCAGGAAATTACTTCCCCAGAAGGGAGTAATTGTAGATGTTGCAGCATATGTCACAAAAAATACATCAAACACCAATAAAAACATGTCCCACTAAAATAAAATGATACACACCCAAAAGACAATAAATTGACCTCACACAAGTGTTACAACATCTAAAATTACACTCTCTCTGGGAAAAATATTTCCCAAGAAATCCCTTGATTAACAAATAAAGGGTAGTACTCTTATCAGAAATTCATGTTATAAAGGGATCAAACATTTTGAATTCTAAGCCAAACATTACCCAGACAAGCCCTATGAATACCATGACATACATGGACAGTATTTGTAAAGTTACGCCTCCTCCTTAGGCCTCCACTTCAATTTCTGCCAAATGCTTGGGGAACTTCACCAAATTGCACTTGAACAATTATCCAAAAGTTACTGAAAAAGCCCAGGAAAAGCCCTCAAATAATACTTGTGAAATTATTCCAAAGATGTCCCACCTAACCCACCCAAGAGACACCTCTGGTTAAATATCATGTGCAAGAGCGGCCAGGAGCAGTGATAATTGCATCCAAAGCAGGTTCCTCAATTTTTTAGTTGAGTTGGTTTTCTTTTTTGATTCTGTTCATTTAAAATTTGTCAAGATTTTTCTGCCTTGATAAATGAACTCATATTTGCTCATTTCATTGGTCAATTAGTTTGGTGACATTCAATCTCACACCCTGATTCCCTCCCTCTTAAATGGATGCAAGAGTTGTAAAAGACCTTGCTTCATCATTCTCTACTCTAATAAAGCTCAAAATTTCTTAGTCTAATTTGGTTATTTAGGGGTTTCTGTTGATTTTGGTGTTTATTTGATTCCTTCCCCCCTTTGGCCTCCCAGGAAATGTTGGCAACAACCTTTTGGTTGTTGCTGAAACCACAATTTCATTTTAGTTGGGAGCTTGATTTTATTTCCTCTTAACCTGCTCCCCAATTCTCACAGTATGTGGCCTCTCATGATACTATATATTGCTCTACATATATATCAAATACAGTATCATTCTCTTCTAAATTTATCCCTTTATCTTGTTTCATATACTTCCTAGAAGTATATATTTGACAGTGGTAGTACAGGGTAGGTTATCCTCACCTTAACAACTTTTAGAAAAAAATTCACCAGAAGAAAATAATCCCTCAAATAGTCTTCCCTACTGCCTGGCAAAGATCTGAACAAGACCAGAAAATCCCCACAGGATACACTGTCTTCAAGAGCATCTCTTACCCAGCAAGCTGTACAGTTTCTCTGCACCCAAGGAGCCTGGAACCTTTCCTGGCTCAGGATGCCCCAAAAATACCTAACATTGTGTTTAAGCATCTCTGTGGGGCAGAGATTGGGAGGTTTGCAGGGCTACACCCATTAAATGCCAGCCTCTGGATCCAGAGCACCCAGAACAGGTTTACACAAGTTGGCTACCCCTGAAGACTCTGGGCTAGCGAGATTGCCCTACCAGTAATCCGGGCAACCTCCCAACTTTTGAGTAGCTATATTGAAAGAAAACCCATTGTAATGGAGACCAGGAAGGTTTGAGAAGGCCTCCCTGGAAAGGGTTGCCATCAAGGGCTCTGTCAGGATGCTTATGATAGAACTAAGAGCCTTCAAGATGACTGGGACTATTCAAGAATACATCACAGCATTAGAGAACATTCATGACTGGGTCCCCAACAGCATTATCATTGATAGAGCTGGCCCACAACTGGACTTCTGCAATGGCCTCCCAATATACATCAGACGTCAGTTTGATACAAGCATATGCATCACCCCCAATAAGTAATCTTAGAAGGGAAACAAGCTGCTAAAAAATCTGATGGCCTAAATGTAATCAGTAAACAGAAGAAGAACTCCCAGCCAGAAATGACACCTGTCTTAATAAGCCGGACAATTGAACCAGCAACCATAACCCTTGAAATGGAGGTTGTAATGATCAAGCCAACCAGATGAGTACTGGAACTACACCTGAGGAGGGGAAATGGCAGGGGAGTGCTTAGGCAAGCCACCCTCTCTCACATCACAAGGCCTGTAGAGGGACCAGGACGTGGTTTCAATTTTAACTACAGTAAAACTGATTTATCAATGAAAAGGGGATCATTCAAAAGTGAGGATCTAAAAGCAGCCAAGCTGACCCTCTTTAAATTTCCAAAATGGCGTTCCATAACAAGCCAAATGCTCCTTATTGATGTTGTAACTGTGCTGTTTTAGCAGAGTTACAAGGGGAAAAGATATAAGAAACTAGACAACATTCTTTATTGGGAGATAGTTATCATATAGTCACTGTGAATTGTGGACAACAGGAACATGGTTATGTTGATCACTTGATTGGATGGTGAAGGGGGTGGCTTGATCCTGATAATGATTCAAGCACCAAATCAAGATATCTGCCGTAAGGGATCATCATCTGTTAATGTTGTTGGATTTGGAAATTTGAGTTGACTTCCTAGTTTTGGCCACAGGTCACTGGGAAGTTGGATTGTGGGTCACAAACCTGCTTAATTAGAACCTTGTTGGTGGGTTGAGTCTGCTGTTTTGACATTGACCTTTTTAGATGCTATAATTAATAAAAGGGTAGTTTTTTGTCAGGGATCCACTCATTTGGGAGCTTTCCCCCAAGAGAAAAAGCAAGTGCACCCAGGTTAAACTTGAATAGAGAGGAACCTATGGGGATCACTATCATCAAAGTTTGGAGGAGATGCCCTAGAAATCTGAATCTCCCCAAGAAGGGAGTGAAATTGTTCCTGTGGTAATAAACGCTGGTGTATCCCAGAGCGTACTGAAGAGGATGAGGGTGTATGATAGGGGGAGAATGGTTGTTTTCAACATAAGGTGCATGTCAGTGGCAAGGTCTAGACTGTTACCAGCCAAAACCTTTAGATTTATTGCTCAGAGTAGGTTCAGGAGATCAAGGTTCACATTAGCTTGGCAGGATAAAGGAGAAAACAAAGGACCCATACTAGGATGGGTGGCTCCATTCTGAGCAAGACACAATTTCAACTAATAATAAGTTGTTTTAGAAAGTATAGGATTTATTGTGAATTAAGGAAGGGAAGTGAAGTTGTTGGAGCAATTTTCTAAGGAAGAAATTATCAGCTTAAATACTGATAGGAATTTGGGGAATGGTGGGAAGGTTTAACCATTGGTTCTGCACATTCTGGTGGTGTTATTTCAACCAAGATTACTCCCCTGTCTGCTAATGTATCTCACAATACGCAGGGGGGCTCAAAGAGATTCCCCATAACACAACTAACAGAATAGAGCATTCTGTAGAAAACACCAAATTGTGAGCATTATCTCCTAAATAGGAGTGATGCTAATTTTTGTGCTGATTCCTTGATTAATATATTCTCAGTCCAAACCCTTATACAAAACCCACCACAGTGCCACCCCCTGATGGATCTGTGGCTTCTTGATACATTATATAACCATGTTATTCTCTAAATAAACAATGTCTTATTACTATTCTTGTACTTTCTATTTGGACTGTTGTCTTACCCAATCCAAATACTCAATTATTAATAATTCAGTTGCAATAGTATAACAATTCCTTATAGGCCTGCAGAAAGCTGCAGACTGCAAGGCAGAAAGAATTATGAGCTTGATTGTTTGGCAAGATAGGTACATTTTTGCTGGTGTGGGGTGGTATGGGTTTCTTGCTTAGATGAAATTGTCAGGAATTTTTTTTCTGAAATTCCTGAAAACAATTCTTTGGAGAATTCAACTACATGAGGGCACTCTAAACCAGGTCTGTTAGGAAATATTGAAACAGCTAAATTAGTGAATAGTATCTGTTCTATTTTACCTTTTAAAAACAATCCAGTTGAAATTGATTACTGTGTTAAATCAGGGACAGGGATCAAACCCAAGACTTCCCTGGACTTAATCAGTCAACTATGTGATAATATTAGTGTTAATACTATTGCCAACCAATCATTACCTTCAACAGAAGATTGCGGCCAATCAACTGGCACCAAATCAACTTCAAGCTGTTGCCAGACCATCCAGGCTGACGTTTACACAGAAGTTGGCGCTGTTACTATTGATTCTAGTTCCAAAAACTAGGGTTATGATGTCTTCACTTTTCCAGTTCTCCAGTTATCAGCTGGAGAAAGCTGGGGCTTCTCCAATGCTGGATCTTCATGTTTGCCCAATAACTTCAGTTAAGATTAATATTTTGCCGTGGAGAACATTTTTTTGCTAAATTCATTTACAAAAGTTGTATTATGAGTTCCAGCTGCCCCTAAATTCTCCAAATTCTCCAGATTCATCCCCAAATCTTCTGATCTCCTTTATTTTCCATCCAACCATTTAATTACTACCATGCTATATAAGGCTGGTAAGTTACATTTTAATACTTGTTCAATCAATAAAGTCTACATTCCCCCAAGTGAACTATTGCCTATTTTTAGCTTGACTTAAAACTTTTCTTAAATCCTAACCATGAGATTACCCAAGACTTCTTTTATGGAGTCTCTTGGTTATAAATAGATCTACTGGAAGATCTTGTTGTTGGCTGTACTGGCCAGCATTTTGATAGGTTTGCATGCAGATTCTGGTACTTCTCCTGGGGCTCAATTCTTGGATAGCTCCTGGCGCTGGGTAATACCAGGAGTATGGTATACCTCTACCCCCTTGTCCCACAACCCACCTTGTAAAGAAGAAACTCAGAGCTATCAATCTGTCAAAACAGCAGGCTCAACCAGCCAGCAAGGTTCCAAACAAGCAAGTTTATGACCCGCAATCCAACTACCTGGCTGAACAAAGCCAGACTAGGAAGTAAACTTAAATTACCAAATACAACAAGATGAACAGATGATGATCCTTTATGGTGGATACCTTGTTTTGGCGCTTGAATCATTACCAGGATCAAGCCACCCCCTTTTCCATCCAGCTGTGTGATTAAATTAATCATGTTCCTGTTATCCTTGATTCACATTGACTATATAATTGCTATATCTTAATAAAGATTATCATCTAGCTTCTAAATATTTTTCCCTTTGTAACTCTGCTAAAACAGCACATTTACAACATTGGTAGCACAGGTAGGTTCTCCATCCTACCTTATTTTAGAAAAAATTGCCTGTTGCCTGCACGCGCTGTGGCCAACAAATCAATGACAGAATTATGTCTGGCCTCCTACCTGACTGGACCCCGTACACCTCTGGTACTGAGATACCTGATGACTGTCCTGTACCAGAACACAATGATCCCACTACCCACCTTTAACGCCATGTCTGCACAAGGGCTCTTTCAGACTCCCTCTTCTATTCTTCAACCAACCAACAAAAACACCATGCCCGTCTACGTAGCCCAAAGACTGCAAAATGCTGCCTTAGAACCTTTTGCTGGGGCCAGCAACAACAACACTGCCACATGGCTCCAGTCCGCCCAGAGCAAGCTGGCCCAGATGGAATACCCACAGCAATTTTGGATTACATAAATCTCCATCTGCTGATCCACAACGCTGGCACCTGGTGTGACAAGTGGCACAAGGAACACGCCAACAAGAACTGGGACACCTTCAAATAAGACTTCCTGGAAAGATTTGTGCTTAAGGATACAGCACTCATGATCATACACCAAGTAAAGAACCTAACACAGACAGGGACTGTGAAAGAACTCACCTGCGCCTATGAGGAACTCCAACTTTGTGCACCTTCTGACATGGCCTTTGACACCCCAGCCATGCACCTCATGTATTACAACGCCCTCAAGTTGCATGTGATGAGACACGTGAACCTGGACCAAGTGACCAACCTACAAAGTCTGTACTGCAAAGCAGAGAAAGAAGAACAAACATCCTACGCCCTTCATAAGGCACAAACAGGAAAACAAGAGAGACCCAAGGATTCCAACACAGGCAGGCGCTCCACTTGACCACCCCTAGAAACAACAGGAATAACACCAACCATAAACCCACAAGCTCAAATGCACATGGGAATGGGAACAATGGCCAGTCAAATTGTACCCATTTCTGTATCACTGCCACACAAGGCAATCAAGATTAGGGAAAATCCTGGGGAGAGCATTAAGCAAGCCAGGTTCTCCCCACACAACTCCTGACTTGCCCAATAATGAGTACCAACCCAAGGGCGTGGACCAATGCCCAATGATCCAAGCACCCTTGGAGGACCTGGTACTGTACACCATTGCCAGACATCCTAATAAACTTATGTCCTATCCTTTCTGTTTTTGCAGTTGCACAGGCTCAGCACTCCTAGATTTGGGTGCAGATCAAATCCTAGTCAACAGCAGCTTTATGGACAAGTTCAAGCTAGCCACTAACCATTTGCAGATTAAAAATGTGGTCCTGGCTGATGAACACCACATTTCTGTGACAAGGGAAACCGCCCCCTTCTCTGTCATGCTTGAGAACCTCCACTTCACCATCCAAGGTCCCGTCATTGACTTTCCAAGGGTTGACAATGTACTGTGGTTAGACTGGTTACAAAAGAACAACCCTCATGTAGAATGGGAAACCTCAGTCTTGACCATCAAGCACAAAGGTGTCAACCACCAGATCTACCCTGACTCAGTGGGCCAACTCCTACGCAACTACATCTTTGTGCGCATCACAGAGACCCTGGAAAAAAGGAAAGCCTGAAGGCAATTGACTGGGACTCCACCCAGTACAGGATCATACACTTCAAAGATCACCAGGATATCTCCACGCCTTAGAATTGCAAATTTGTGGCCCACCATCCAGAAATCTTCAAAGAAGCGTTACCCAGGCTGCCCCCTGAGAAACACATCCAACACTCCATCCAACTCAAAGGGGCTGTCCCCAAAGCACAGCCTATCTACAGGCTAACCCCAAATGAAGACAACACCTTACGCGCCTATCTCAAAGAGGCATTGGAGAAAGGACTTTTTGCCCCTCACAGTCTCCTTTTGGGGCTGCTGTGTTCTTTGTGGTAAAAAAGGACATGCCTTACGTCTGGTCACAGACTACCAAGCCCTAAACAAAGTTAACATCAAGAATTGTTACCCACTACCACTGATTGACAATCTCTTTGACGCCTTAGGAGGAGCCACTGTCTTCTCCAAGATCAATCTGACTGCAGGATACAACCATATTTGTATCAAGGAGGAAGTCATCCCCAAAACAGCCTTCCACACTAAATACAGCTTATAAAAATGTGTGGTACTCAACTTCGGCATGACAAACACTCCATCCACCTTTGTGACCTTCATGAAAAATTTTTTGTGCCACAATTAGGCAAGCATGCTCTAGTCTACCTGGACAACATCATTGTCTACAGCCCTTTGGTGGAACATCACCACAAGGACCTAGAGGCAATCTTTGCTACCTTGGCACAATACAAACTGTTGGCCAAACCCAACAAGTGCCAGTTCTTCCGCAAGAAATTACCCTTCCTGGGACACATAGTCTCAAAGGACAGTATCAAACCCAACAGTCAAAAGATACAGGCCATATGCAAGATGCTGCCACCCAAGGATAAGTCAGAACTCTGTACCTTCTTGGGGATGGTGGCCTATGTACGCCGCTTCATACCCAACTGTGGTATTTTGACTGCCTCCTTATCTGCCATAACAGGTGCCAAATCTAAGTTTGTGTGGACCCCCCAATGTGACCTCTGTTTTAGACGCCTCAAGGAGAAGCTCACAATAGCTCCCATCCTGCAATACCCCAAACATGATGGGGAATACAAGATGGAAACCAACGCTTCAGACGCATCCATTGGGGGAGTCCTATGAATCAAAAATAGTGATGGTGACTTCCTGCCTGTAGCTTATGAATCACAAAAATTGACAGATGGCAAGTGCTGATACCCTATCCATGACAAGGAACTGCTGGCCATTGTACACTGTCTAGTAAAATGGTGTTGTTATCTGGAACGGCAGGAAGAGTTCACAGCATTAACTGACCACAAGTTGCTCATACATTTCAAAACCCAAGCAAATCTATCTTGCCGCCAAGCCCACTGGATGGAGCTCTTGGAGAGATTTAATATGCTCATACAGTACAAACCTGGACCCAAGATTGCCATGGCAGACACCCTCTCACGCCTATATGTCTGTGCCACAAGAGGGGGAAATGGGCTTGGCCCAGACTGACCTCTCTTGGTACTACAAACAAAGGACAAGGGTTTCCCCCTGGTACAACCAATATAACAAAGGAAACAGTTTATAAAAACAAACACCTATTTGCGGACATGTACAGAACCTGCACAGGAAGATGTCCAACAGTACTACCATTCCCTATATCCCCACACATCAGCAAGTAGACACCATCCTACACTAACACTGAGACCTTGGACAATCCAAGAGTTGAGACCTATATGAGTTCCTTAAGCACAAGGCCTGGTGGCCAACCTTATATTGTGACTTTCAGAAAGTCCTAGACCAATGTGAGATATGCAAAAAGTTTGCCAAAAGCAAAACCCCTCCAAAGCCAGTACTACCCATCCGCACACAACTACCCTTCAAGGTATGGGCCCTTGATGTTGTTGGCCCCATGCCAGGGAAACACAATGATAAGAAATACATCATCACCACCATAGACTTTGCTACAAGATGGCCAGTAGCCCAAGCAGTAAGGGCACACACTGGCAATGGCATACAACAATTTATTGGAAAAGAGATAATCATCAAGTTCAGAAAGCCAGAACTCCTGATAACTGATGGAGGAAAAGAATTGACTTCTGAAAACCCCAATGTATACCTTGTTAAAAATGGGGTCAAACACACTGTGACAACACCATACCACCCACAGGCCAATGGGCGTGTAGAGCAGCTAAATGGCAGCCTTGTGCAAGCCTTAGCCAAGTTCACCACTGGGAGACCTGAAGGCTGGTATAAGCAGCTATCAACTGCATTACTTGTGTGCCAAACCCAAGTGAACACATCCACCAGAAAAAGCCCTTTTGAGTTGGTATACAGCATATAGTCAAATATCATCCAAGAATTAACAGGACCCAAACTAGAAATCCCAATTAAAGTCTTCTTGCGTTCATACCCTCAAGTTATTGAGGCCAACAGCAAGCAAACAGAAAAAGAAATTTAACGTCTGCAAAAAATCTTTGTCCCCATCCAAGATAGACATGAAGTTGGGGACAAAGTTTTGGTCATGAACGTTGATAAAGTAAAACTACAACCCAAGAAAGTAGGTCCAGCAATCATTCTAAAGGTAAATGAGAATAAAACTTACCTTGTGCAAGGACTCAGGAGGCGCAAACAAGACAAAACTCTTCACCATGATTGCCTGAGGCCCTGAAAAGCAAGACAAAAATAACGCAAAACTGCCTTGCCCGCCACAGAACAACAATTAGTTCAGTACAGCGCCTGGGCTCCTGACAACCTCCCTGACAATCTACCCCCAGAGGAGGCCAACCTTCAGTTAGGGGGGGTGTTGAAACAGCAGGCTTAACTTGCCAGCAAGGTTCCAAACAAGCAGGTTTGCGACCCACAATCCAATTTCCTGGCCACTCAAAGCCAGACTAGGAAGTCAACTCAAATTACCAAATCTAACAACATGAGCATATGTTAATTCTTCATGGTGGATATCTTGTTTTGGCGCTTGAATATTATCAGGATCAAGCCACCCCCTTCACCATCCAGCTGTGTGATCAACACAATCATGTTCCTGTTATCCTTGATTCACATTGACTATATAATCCCTATCTCTCAATAAAGATTATTATCTAGCTTCTAAATATTTTCCCCTTGTAACTCTGCTAAAACAGCACAGTTACAACAAATCTGTCCACAAGCCAGCCAAGCCCCAAGTCTTCTTCCCCTTAAAATCTGCCTTCTTCTTGTGCTACCTAGGGGTGTTCTTCTTCCTAGGACAATTAAACCTGCTGTTAGGCTGGTACCATTTATTTGGAGAAATATTTCACCTCAGTATGGTTTCCTTGCCCGTAGGATCAGCAACAGCGCCCATGTCAACAATAATAATGTCAACAGTGGCCATTTTGACTCAAAACTCTAAATCTCCTATGTTTTTTGCTAGTTGTGCTAGCTTAATTCTTTTTTTAAAGCATTCAGGGGTGCAAACCCAGAAAAAACGACAAAATTGTGGCCATCTTGACACAATTTAATATTAAGCTTAATAAAAAACTTGATTTAACCTGATTTTTCCTTTACTTTTACTAATAAAAATTGGTTTATTTTTTATTTGTTTTCACGACGTAAAAGTGTCAATGTCGACACTTTTTAAGCTAAATTTATTTTTAATAACAAAACTGAAGCATCTACAGTAAAAAAATTAAGTGTGCATTTAAAAATATTTTTATTGAATTATTATAATGTAAAAGACAGTGTACATACATTTGATTGTTGAAATGATCATGTTGTAAATATTTATGTGGCACTTATTACGGCTTTAATATATTAAGTGGATTGGTGGCTAACAGTGATCCAATAATTTAAGTGTGAGTTACTATGTAAGTTAATATAGAATTTATTATTAAAAATAATGTCAACACTCATAAATGTTGTTTATTTGCTCATGATCATCCCCTGGGGTGGAGTTAAGCAAATTAAAGTGGTACAATTAAGCCTAGATTAATATGCCACCTCATATAAAGAATGTGGTAAGTGACATTGTTGACACTTTACCCTTTTCAATACTTGAATACAACTTCTTAACAACTTCATATAAGCGCAATGGTAAAATATCATATTACCACCCCAAAATATAATTTTTAATAAAGAAATAAAGAACCTTGATACTTTTTTTACTTATTTTTATATGTTTTTTTAATTTTTTTTATGTGAACAAAAACACACAGAAAACAGTTAATTTTTGCTAGCCCGCTCAAATTTAATTAAGCGTACTATGAAAAAAACATAGTAAATTTTCAAAAAATGTTGACAGTGATAATGTTGTCAAAAATAATGTCTACAATTTTTGTAATCAACAGTGAGAATTCAGCCTTTTTTTACTAATTGTCACTTATAATGTCAACGCTTTTCAGTTCTCACATATAAAACTTTATGTTTTACATAATAAAAACTTCTCATTTTTTGATATGATGTATTTTTAACTTTCCTCTTTTGTATTTTTTAATTTTTAAAATAAAATTTATATCTAAATATAATTATTTCACATAAATATTTTAACTTTTAATTTTTTATTTAAAACTATAGCAAATTAAAACCTATACAAGTATTTTTTAACTTTTAAATGCCAAGAAAAGCTATCTAAGATTTACTTTTTATATATTATGTTTTTTAAGTTGTTTTGTTTGTTTTTTTACATAAATTGCTTTATTTCAAACCATTTTACTTATTATTTTAGGACAAGAACACTTCCAAATAGTCCAAAGGAACCAAGCGTCCTTCAAAGCCAACCAAACCCACCAAAAAGAAGCCTGTCTCATCAAAGAAGGCCACTCCCAAACCATCCCCAAAGCCCTCCCTTGAGCCCTCTCCTGAGAAGAGCCCTGCTCACTTCACTGGGGGAGAGGAAACTGATGGCTCTCTTACAGAGCACAGTTTCTACAACTTGGCTTCTGACAAGGAGCCAACCAAGAAGAAGTGGTAAGGCAAAAAGACCCCTCCAAAAGATAAGTCTCCTGCACATGAGGAGCACCACAATAAGCCCCCTTCTGCTTCCTCACCCCCACCAAAATCCCCCTTTAAGCTCATCTGGGGATGATTCAAAGCCCCGCCCCAATTACTTCCCTGGCTTCTGCCATGCTTCTCCTGGCCCCTGGGACCCTCTGTTGGCCCACAACATCTGCAATGTTGACAGCAAATTCAAGGTTCCCTCTTCCTTGCCCAAATACTTTCCAATCATGAGTATAAAGGGTGGGCCAGCCATGGTGGCCAATGGGTATATCTTCAGCTGCAACAATGCCAACCGGGGCTTCAAGAGCCGGCATTACACCTGCGAGGACTGCTCCTGCCCAGTGAAGCTCAACACTGAGCGCTGGGACCTGGTCCAAACCATCAAAGGCAAGCATACCTGCATCATGTCCAACACTACCATCTCCCACCTTCTCAAATGATACCTTGTGCAGATTATGCCCACCTTCAAAGATCTTTCTGCCACCCAGATGGCTGTGCTTGCTTGCAAGTACCTCTCCCCAACCAACTTGAAGAGGGTGCCAACCCACAATCATTTGGTCAAGTTTGTAAGTGATAAGTGTCAAGCCTCAAACCCCCTGGCCAAGAGCTCCACTAAAATTGAAGACCTGGTCCTCACAGATGCCCTCAAGAAGACAGAGGATGGTGAGATATTCCTGCTCCATGACAATGGGCAGGAAGTGAAGGATAGGATTATAGCCTATGCCATAACCCAAAACCTAGAGCAGCTGAACACTGCTACCACCTGGCTGTGCAACGGCACATTTGCTACTTGCCCTCCCTATTCAAGCAGCTTTGGGTCCTGCATGAGCAGTTTAATGATCAGGTCATCCCCCTTGTGTTCTTTCTCCTTCCTGATGCCAAGACTGAAGTCTACACCAGAGCCTTCAAGATTGTCTGGGATGCTTTGAGCTCCCTTTCCACCAACCAGCTCCCCCTCCCACTCATGCCAAAAGGCAAATCCCTCCTCCACTGAGAAGGATGAGTCCACCATAGCCACTGAGCAGCTAGCTCATGCGTGCTCACAAGGGCCAAAGGTTATCATAATGGACTTTGAGCAGGATCAGTTCAGAGCCTTTGAGGCCAACTTCAATGGAGAAGTCCAGGGCTGCTTCTTCCATTTTAGGCAGGCCCTTGTCAAGAGTCTCAAGAGTGAGAAGGACCTTTTTGAGAAGTATCTTAACAATGGTAAGGGGGAGTGCCGCTTTGCCCTGACTCAGTTTGCTACCTTGGCTTTTGTGCGCCCAGAGCATACTGGGCTGGGATTTGAGGCCCTCCTGGAGGATGCTTACATAAGGAAGCACTCCACCATCTTCAAAGGCTACCTGGATTACTTTGAGCGCCAATGGGTGGGCAAGAAGGTGACTGCCTGGAGAGGTAAGAGCGGGGCCACTTCCCCTTGAAACTTTCAAGGCGCCTGCCTCAAGGGGGAGATGAAGACCACCTATAGCCTTGAGGTTTGGCATAAGCACCTGAAGGTGAAGTTTGGGACCAACCCCAAATATAACAAGTTCTTCTCTAAGCTACAGGAGGAGCAGGCCCAGACTGTCTCCAAGTTCTGCAACCTGACCAACCAGGTGGCCCCCAAGAAGCAAAAGTCAAAGGAGCAAGACTACCAGGAGGACGTGCAGAAGGTGGTCAAGAAAAAGTATAAGGTGGCAGAGATTAAGAAGTACCTTGAAGATGTTGCCACTGCTCTTGCTGGTGGCTTTAATTAGCCAAATAAACTTTGCTTTGCTTTGCCTATATATTTTTAATTTTTAATTTTTAATTTTTTAATTTTTTTGGATATTAGTAATCTTTTTAGGTATAAATGGTAAGTTTCAGATACAGTTTCAATGTGGTTTTGTAAGAAATATCTTATATTTTGTTAATTTATCTTTAAGCTATGAGATATTTTCAGTTATGCTTATATAAAGTATAAAAAATTAAAAATAAAATTTTCTTATATTTTGTAGTTATTATGATATATTAAATATCTTTATTTTTGGTTCATTGGAATTTTAATTTTTATGGGAATAAAAAATAATTTTATAATAAAGAGCGTAATTTACATAGTAAACTGAAAAATACTTGCTTATATCTCCTTATTCTTATTAATTATAATAATTTTTTTATTGCAGTTTTGAACTCTCTGGGGTCATTTTAGTATAATCATGCATTTTAAAATCATTTTTTTACATTAGAAAGGTTCAGGGTAAAGTGTTTTGTTAATTAAAAAAGTGTCAACATCCAGGAAACAACATTTAGTAAAACTGGGTCATCACTTTACTATAGTGTTGACATTAAAAGTGTTGACATGGCCACTGTCAACATTTCTAGTGTTGACATGGGTGCTGTTGCCATAGGATCATTGGTAACTGGACCAAATTCTTCTAATATCATTCACCACCTTGGAAGATTACTTCCAAGTGGGTGGATGCCTGACACAAATAATTCCATGGCTTGGTTGTTCTCAAGAGTCTGATTGGTTGTTTGGGTCCCCAGTTAATCCAATGCTGTCTTAAGTGCATTTATTTTTATTACAATTGGTGAAAATTATAAATGTGGATGTGGTTTATAAAGCCTTGGTTAATTGATGGTTTGTTAATTACATTAATTTTTCTTTCAAGTGTGACAATTGGTTCTGATTTTGAACTTAAAATATGATTTATATTGTTCCTTCAATTTTCAATTTTTTTTGCTATTGAATTTACTTTCCAAATTTAAATACATGGTTTTAAGGCTGTTATTAATTTCATTGAGTAAAGATGACAACATAATTAATTCAGCATATATAAATGAAGTTTTTTTACTGCTATCTTGATAATTATTTTTTCCAATTAAATTTATTCCTGAAGTTGAATTAGTTGTTTATTTGGATGAAGGAATGTAATCCCTTATATTTATATACCAAAATTTATAATTCTTGATGAATTTTTTCAATATAATTTTAAAATTTAAAAAGTGTCAACTTGGAAACTTTTAGATCCTCACTTTTGAATTACAGTAGTTTTAAAAGCTATGGCAACAAGCAAAAATACTTCAGATTTAAACAAAATACAACTCTCAGGTTAAAATATACACTCTGTTAACAGGGTTTATTGGCGTTAATGGGCAAAATGAGTCAACATAGCAACAAAGGACTCACACACAAAGTGAAATCATTCAAAATACAATCCAAAATACATTGATTCACAAACAAAATAGTGTGAGTTGACTTTTGGTGTACATATGTTTACTATGTGAATTGGTGGCAAAATACACCCAAGCGTGGTATGTCAAAACTCAATCCAAAAACAAAACAAAATAGCAACTCACAATGAAAACAAAATCACTCAATCAGTTTGTGCAATGGGTTGTAATCAATAATGATACCAAGGTATCTAAAATAAGACACAAGATCTGAAATAAATTTTTTAAAAATATTGTGTTGGGTGCTTAATTTGGCGTAAAATCTGGGAAAATGGGTGAAATTTTTTTGGGTATTCTAAAATGAGTGTGGTAAAACCAAAAAAACTAAGAAATAAAAAATCTATAATTGGGATATTGGGAGGGAAGAAATATTTACTGAATATCCATAAACAGATAAAAGCAAAAATCAAAAATAGGGAGTAACTTAATTAAGTTTTATTTAATATTTTATTAAATTCTCAAAATGGAAGGAACACAGCAACAGACTACCATTGCACCCGTTGTGCGCCGCAGTTGCGGTTGCCCCCGTGGGTCAAAGAATAGACTTAGTACAACACAAGTGCCTACTCAGGAGGGAGGCAGGAGAGGAGAGTTCCATAGTGACTTTGCACTGACACAGCCAGTTCAAGGAGCACAAGCTGCTAGGGTGCAGAGCATAAAACCTTGGGTCCTAACGCTGACCCAGAAGCCCACCAAGGTTACCACTACCAAAACAGTTAGAAACAAGGAGGTAGAACTTACTTTGTAGGTGTTTGATGTTGTGTACCGGCAAGAGTTGGTCCCATCAGCCATGCTGGAGAAGGTGAAGCCTGTACTTGATACTAGCTATGAGCCCTACGTCAGTGATGGCAATCAGGAGGATGATGAGGAGCCCAAGTTCTATCAAACCAATGAGGGGCAGTTAGTGTTAAAGAAAGTTGCTGCATTTTACACCAAGGTGCCTATGCCCTGTGTTGTGCCCAATGCCAACAAGTTGATCCCCACTGCTAAAAAGCCTGCCTAGAAGCGCATCCCCAATATCAAACGCATCATCCTGCTTAAGCTAATGCAGGAATTAGGTGATTACAAGGCGGCTGCGGCCCTTGTTGGAGTGGATCCCAAGTACACCAGCAAGACCTTCAACAAGTTCATTGATACTGGCCGAGTCCTTACCGCAGAGAAATCCTTGCGTGTTTCAACCATGCTCACCAAGGAGCACAAATGGGCAATCCACCAGTGGATAACCCAAGATTGCCATCTTGAACTGGCAAATATACAGGCCATGATCAAGTCCGCTTTTGGGATTGAGGCCTCAATTTCCTTCTATTATCATTTGGTCAAGGGAATGCGCTTTTTCTGGAAAAAGCTTGGGGTATCCCCCTACAATTGGAACAGCCCAGCCAATATTGAGACCCAGAAAAATTACGCTGAGGTGTACAATGCCCTCAAAGCCAAGGGGGCAGTGAAATTCTATTATATTGACAAATCAGCATTTGCCTTGTTGATGCGCAATGAGTATGGGTATGTCCCCAAAGGCTCCAATGACGGGATGGCTTGGCGTGCTGCAGTCTGCGCCACAGCATAATCAATGGTGGCTCTCCTCAGTCCAAAGGGGGTTGAGCTGTACCAAATGATACTAGGCTTCCACAATAGCCAGACCTTCCTATCATTTCTCCAATTGGTACAGGAGACCTGAGGCGCACAAGCCCGGGCTTCACCAACGTAATTGTATTGGACAATGTTGGTCTCCACAAGGTGGCTGACATTCTTGAGGAATTCCCAATGATTGACACAAGCATTGCAGTGGGCCCCCAGCAATTGGCTACAGCAAATTTGCGCCTTCTCTTCCTCTCTGCCTATTTGACCTTCCTAAATCCCATTGAGGAAGTCTTTGGGTGGCTCAAGCAAGTCATCAAGCAAGGAACCCCAACAGAGACTGAGGACCTGTTTGATTTTCTGCAGGCCGGGATCCATACCCTCCCAGCTGAGACCGTGGCCAAATTCTATGGCCACACTGATTTGTTCATCCCTGTGTGCCTAGCCAAACAGCCAATCAATTAAAGGCTTAGTGTGTCCAACTTTTTTATATTCTCTAATTAACTATTCAAGATTTATTGATTATCACTTTATATTTAGATGGTTCCACGCCTGCAATCACATTAAGAAGATCCATCAATAGGTGTAAGTAATTTATTTATTTTATTATATATTATTTAATATGTCATCTGAAGTTATCCCAAATGCTTGATACTGGATTACGCAAATATATTTAAATCACTTTTGTCAAATAAATATAAAAAAGTCATATGAAAATTAAACATAAATTGTAAAGTTGAAATTTATTTTATTACTGTATTATTTTATACTTTTATGAAACCTATTTCTGCAATATATTTTGCAAATCTTTTTTGCTAAAATATTATTTGAAAAATTATTTATAATATAAAAATATAGTAGAGTATAAATATATTTATTGATATAGAGATAAAATTAAGTGCACCTATAATAGGTTCAGCAATATGTACCCATCCTGCAATGGAGGTGGCGCACAACCTCCACTGCCACACCGTGGACAGTGGATACACCCGTATTGAAGTATTTGCGCCTTCTGGTAAAAGGAAGGATGGTGAGGTGGGAATGGAGGAGCAGCTTTTCTGGCGGGGCTGCAAACCTGAAGATGCCAGCCAGGACCAAGGCGTCCTGGATGACATGATCAACTGAGTTGTATCCAGGGGGACCTTCTTCCCGTCCAGTGAGAGCCTGGCATTGTTGACCCCAAGAAGGACCCTGTCTAGGTCCTCTACAGACACGCCCATCCCAAAGTAGAATAGGAACCCCTGGTAAACAACCAGATGAAGCCTTTGCCCAGCAAAGGCTTCCGTGAACTTGCACAATTTGTTATATATAGCACTAATCTTCTTCTTGCGCTTGGTTTTGGCAAAGGTCAGCTCCATAGCTGCAGGGACCCCCATCTTGTTGGCACTTCAGGCCAGCCTGAAGTCTGCCAGGAGGATTTTTGTCTTCTTTACGGCTGTTGCGTCTGCAACAGCCAATTTTCACACCACACACCCAAAGTTCTCCAACAGGTAAGAGATGGTATGCTCCACTGGGACGCAGAAGCAAGCAGCCGTGCGAGCCTAGCCCATCTCTGGTATATTCTTGAATGGAAGCGTCACCAGGACGTCCCAAACAAGCTCAATAGGGTTTACACAGTAAACTCCACTGAGGGATACTGGGTCCATGCAGATCAGTTGGGCATTCTTGTAGGCAGTAACTGCCCACTCAGATGCCCCCTCACCATGCAAAAGCCCAGCCAATGCCTCCCTGGACATTGGGAATGTACCATGGATTTGTTTTTAAGCTCCTGCAAGACAGGGAGGACAGGAAAAGCTGCCTTGCCACATGATTAGCATAGTTGGCATAGAAGGTGGGGGGGGAAAAAGGGACCAGGACCTGGAGGAGTTCACCATCAACATCTTCTAAAAAAAGGTAAGAATTTAAGAAATTTTTATTAATTATAATTTTTTAGGGTACCTTCTTGGGTTTCTTCCTTGCTGGTGGCTTCAGCCGGCTTTGCCAATCTTGGCGCAATCAATTGCGCAGGCAATTTGGTATCCTCTGCCCTGGCACGCTTGGCAGGTTTGAGGTGGGCATACATCTCCGGGTCATCAACCCAGACAAACGGCGCAGAAAGATTGTATGCCTTGAACTGGAGGCCCTTAACCACAGTTTTTTGAATATTTAGTAAGCGCTCAATTGTCTTCTCTGGGGTGTCTGGCATTTTTGACATGAGTGCCTTGGCAGACACCTTGTCAATTTTGTCCCCAGTGAGGACAGCAGACTTGACTTTTTCTTTGACCTTGCAGTCAATGCTCTTTATTTTGGCAATTGCCAAGTTGAGGTCCTTCAGAAGCTTTTCTAATTCTCTCATTGATTTTTTACCAACCTTTCCATATGTTTTTATAGCTTTTACCCCAATAAAATCTGTGTTGTTTTGATATTTTTGCCTCTTTGTTTATTCCTTTTTGCTTTCCCATCTACTACATTATCCCATCTTTTTACCCATTGTGTATATGTTTTACGCTCATCTTGATATGTGTTGTTTGCTTTGTGTTGGCATTGTTTTCTTGATCACCATATTATTTTTTGGCACTTGACATAGTCCCTTGTGAAAATATTAACAACAATTTGGTGATCAGCTAAATTTAAATTAGAAAATTATAGTGTTAACTTTTTTATATAAAGTTGTCACTGATCTAAATTCAAAACCTTAATGATAAACTTTAAGCCAATCAGGAGCCAAGTGATAAAGTGATTGTTGTGATATAAAGGGTCATTCAATAATTCTTTGATGCATAAGCGCTAATTAATATGATTGCTGGATGTTTTGCCATTGTACGCCATTGCCGCTGTGGCAAGTTGTTGATGGACTATTGCTAACCCAGCAGCTGATTGGGCACTAGTCCATCAACAACTCACCACAGAGGCAATGGCGTACAATGGCAAAACATCCAGCCAATCATATTAATTAGTGCACATGCATCAAAGAATTATTGAATGACCCTTTATGTCACAACAATCACTTTATCACTTGGCTCCTGATTGGATTAAAGTTTATCATTAAGGTTTTGAATTTGGATCAATAATAACTTTATCTAAATAAAAATAGCCTAAAATTTTCTAATTCAAATTTAGCTGATCACCAAATTGTTGTTAATATTTTCACAAGGAGATGTGTTTAAGTGCTAAAAAAAACTGTCTTCAGGATCTAGATACACAACATAATAAATATATGATTTATAGAAATAAGCTGAACATAAAGAAAATAGCCAACTATAAACAAAGAGAACACAAACAATTGAAATTCAAAATAAAGATAATATAAATAGAAATTTTATGGAACCAGGGGGTTTATTGAGGTGGGGAAGAGTGATGCCCAGTAGGCAGAATGGCGCAGGAAGGAAGACGTAGAGGCAGTGCTGGCCTGGGGGGTCTGGGATTGGATGGGTTGGGTTTGTGGGTGGGGGGTGTTGGTGGTGGGGGTGGAGGCAGGAGGATTGTGCGTGATGGCCGCCATATACTGCTCATTGTACTCCTCATCAATCATTGGCTGGATGGGCTGGTAGGTGTCTATGGCACGGGGTGGGAGATGCTTATCCTTGCGTGATTGGTTGCCCATGTTCACATGGAAAAACATTTGTGCAAACAAGTCAGCCACCATTTGGTGACCAAAGAGAAAATTGTGATCAAGGACCCCAAGATAGAGGTTGTTGAAAGCCTGAGGGCAGCGCTCCTGGAGTGTATCTTCAATATTAAAGAACACAACATCTGCCAGATGGACATTGGCGTGACCAGCTTGGTACACAGAGGCCTGGTGCCTACGTTCCTAGATGGCCTTGAGGGCGGTGGAGATTCCCTCCATCTGGTGGCTCAAGAAAACCTGGTATTTGGAATTTGAGCCATCCCAGGAGTTGAGCAATCCATCAAGGATGTGGCTGTATGAGTACCCATTGATGAAATCAGGGTTTGTCCAATAGTAGACAAAACCCTTGGCTGAAACAGCCAGAAATGCACCAATGAATGTCCCCTTCTTGAACTTCTTCCTTCCATTCTTGGTGGCGGTTTTTCCTTGCTCACCAAAATTGTCAAATGCAATTGATAACTTGTAGTACAAGACAAACATGATGTCATTTGTTAGACTTGTCAAGCATCTGACCAGGGTTGATTCAATTGCAGTGTTGTATGGGGAATCCTCAGCACCATCCCATTGGTTGCCAGCAAAATTTGTAAGAACCCTAATTGAAGCCACCTTTCTGTGCATCCAGAGCTGCACCATGCATTCAGACACCCATATGTTATGGTGCGCAAGTTGCTTCTGGACCTGGGTCAAGGGAAGCTTGGGGTCCCGCTGGAGGAGGTCAAGCATTATTGGGTATGCCTCATTGATCTGGGACTCTGTGGCCTTCTTTGGCTTCTTGGCTGTCCCAATCAGATTTCCCTTATTCATCAGGTTGTTGAATTCCCGCATGACAGTAGCCCGGGTGAATTGTAATTGGCTGGCTATCTGATCCCAGGACAGACCCTGCAGGTTGAGTGCCACAATTTCCTGAAGAATTTGGGCAGTGATTATTCTGCGTTTGGGGCGCTGGGCGGTGGGAGCTGAAGCCTGATTGGCTGTAGGGGGGCAGGTTGGGCGGTGGCAGGAAGTTGTTCTGAATCAAGGTTGCCACCCTGATTGGTTGGTTGACAGGCAGCTTGTGCAGGGATGGGTGTGGGAGCAAGGGCAGAGCTAGACGCTAAGTGACTCTCAAACAAGTCAAAGCCATATGGGTTGGGGGACAGTAACAGGTCAACTTCCTTGTTACTTGCCTCAAAGGCTTGGGTGTAAATGGATACCTCCACGTTCTGAGCCTTGCCTCCATTGAAGCTGGCTTGGCTGCTGCTGGCTTGACTGCTGGTGCAGTTGAAGATGTTGTTATTAAAAACCATTGTAAAAAACCTATGATTGAATCACTAAAAGTAGAAATTTTAAAAATTAATAATTTATTTTTATTGTAATCTCAAGCCCACATTTGGAAAGTTCTCAAACCCTTTTCATACAAATCTGGAGCCATGAAAATGGATAAAATGCCTCTGTTCCTAAATTGGATAGCTGTTGATTGGCTGTTATACTGTTATACTTCTATTTTAGGCTGCTCATACTACACATCTTGTGTGAGTTCATTTTGTTTTGTGCTTGTGTAATCTTGCTTCTAGATTGCTCAAATTTTGTTTCATTTTGGTCCTTCTGTTGGTGCCTCATATGAATCCTGCTTGGATTATAATATACTCTGGAATAGCATCCATCCATTTCACTTGTTGTGTCAGTTCATTTTGTTTGTGGTTTGAGCTACACTGCTTGATGTTTGCTTTAATTTTGTATAATGGGTTAGTGAAATTTTGTTTTTGGTTTGATAGTTCATTTATTAACCAAAAATATTTAAATTAATTGAATCCTGAATCTTGCGCAACTTGGATTTTGTTTAAATCTGAAATCAGTTTGTTTAAATCTGAAGTATTTTTGCTTTTTGCCATAGCTTTTAAAACTACTGTATCACTTTTTCATTCATAAAGTAGAGTTTGCCATAGTTTCCAATTCAATCATCATGATTCAATTACCCTCCAGCATTCTATACTTTTTGTCTTCAAAACTTGAAATAAATTCCTCACTTATTATTTCTGTTTTTGCAGATATCAAGGAACAGCACTATTTGATACTGTAGTAGACTGATATCTTGTTTACAAGAAATTTGCCAAGATCATGAAACTAATTAAAGCCAAAAACAACATAAATTGTGTAACCATGTGGACAACAGGAGTGTCCCAGCCACCAGAGAGGAAAACCCCTTCTGTGTACAAATAGGGGATGTCTAAATCACTCTTAAAAGTTTCATAATTCAAATACCTAAATACAATGTAGTACTGGGCCTGGATTAGATGAGGATGATGAAGCCTCACATTGACTGGGAAAGCATTATAGATTTTAGCCCAGACTCTAAGGTGCAATAATATAGTCAGTTAAACCTGGGTCCCAATCAAAAAATGGCCTTTTGTAAATTAAATTGAGAATATTGAATTTATGGCTCAAGCCAAACCTGGGAATCAAACCAGGACCCCTGCTCTTGATGTTAGCGTTAAATTCAAGACTGAACTTCAAATTACTTTACAAATTTATGTTCAAATATTTGAATTTTCTTTAAAACCAGGTTCAAAATTTTTAAAATGATCATAAAATACCATACCTTGCACTCTGCACCTGATTGGCTGCATTATAAGTTCCTGCTGCTTGACTTCATCTATTCAGCATTGAAACCAATTGAGGATACCATCTGTTTAATTACTAGTGAATTTAATAGCCTCTTGTTGATACAAAAAAGCTAACATAATATGGTTATTCTTCCTCTGGTGTCCTCTGTTTCTGATTATGATTGGCAAGGATTTGAAGACTTCACTCTCTAAGATCCTCTGATTTTACCTAAGCATAAGAAATTCCTGCTCTTCATCCTCCCAATCTCAATAATCTCTTCATTTTTTAACCATTATTACAGTATTCAAGGTAAAAATATTTGAATATTTAATTGTTCTAGAAACATTAAAAATACCTTTCTATAACTTATTTCTACCCTTTTTCCTCACATTTCAGTTCTCTTCCCCAGTGGAGATCAAATTATTCCTTATCTTACTCTTGACCTGCCATTAATTAGGAGTCCTAGCCTAGGAAGAGTCTAACTCCAAGACTGACTGATACAACTCCTCTCCTGATAAAGCTCACACAGAAGAAGCCTTGGCCAGTGGTTGATTCAAGTATGATACCAGGCATTAGAGGTATAAGTTTGTTACCAAAAGGGACCTTTTGGCACTCTTGATAAACCTGATTTGCCTCTTGTTTACCATCAAATCTATTTTATCTCCTCATCTATCTGGTGGGGTATTATCTTCTGGGAATGTTTAGTTCCTTGTTGGGTGGATTTTCATTAATAGGTCAATTTGGCCATCTTGCCAAGGTGACTCTTCCAATTGGTTCTGTTGTTGCAGGTTTTAATCTGGTTGCTCTATTCCTTAAGGTAGGAAGATTATTTCCAATCAGTGGGCCCCTGACAGAAAGCTATACTCTCACTATACAGCAAGGAGAGGTGCATCACCGCGTCTACCTTATACACTGTCAGAACTTTTAGTTCTGCTATCAGACCTGGCTTTTGAGTATGAATCACTTTATTGAGTAACTGGGTAATCTTTGTCATTAGGGGTATAGGATGCTTGTATGGCAAATTTTTTTACTTGAGACATCTGTATGTTCCTTGGCAGGGCAACACTGGCAATGTCAAGGGAGGCAAGGCACAAGCAGCTCTTCTACACTAACAGCTTGCTAAGGTCTTCAAGAACTGACTATGGTCTTTGAACTTGGGTTTCTTCTTCTACTTTAAAAATGTTCTACAAAAGGATCTTCTTAAGTTTGCCTGTCTTCCATTAATCCAATGGGAGGGCTTATATAGAGCTTGCACTTTCTTGTCAAGATAGTATCATATGGCGCTTCTAACTCTTGCTCAGTCAGTCTTTCCTTCCCCAGACCACCAACATCAACCCCCAGAGTTAGGCATCCATGCAATGGCATAGGATTTTATATCATTGTACTATGCTCTGGGTACTTGTTGCCATATAGTCATGCATGATCTTTTAGCATGCTGGCGGTGGCAGCGCTAATTAATGACTCTATTTTTAGCACATTATAACCAGGTCACCTATCAACCTTTTCCGCAGGAATTTGCAGTGGTACTGGAAGGTTGTGAGTGCAAATTGATCCCAATTGTCAGGAAACCAGGCATAGGTAGAGGCGTTGGGCGGCTTGGGATGGGGTGGGGCCAAGCCAGCAGGTAAAGCCCACCATAGAATGGGTGCTAACTTGGTAATGTAAGATATGGAGCGCCCAAGTAAGGACCAGGGTCCAGAGTTAGGGACCATGTAATCCACCATTTCTGTCAGAGTGAAATAGAGTACTCCAAAAAGTTGGGTGGATGTAGTCTCTGCAGCAGTGAGGATCTCAATTGGGAAGTTGGGTTGCGGGGTTAAGGGCAGAGTCATGGGAACAAAATAGGCAGGAAGATAGTTGTACTTGTCTTTGAACAATCTTGGTAGCCTTTTATACCACTTTCCTTCATGTCCTATGTATTCAGTTTCTCTAGTCCTTGCCAAGGGGTCAGAAATGAGGATGGTCTCCAAGTTGTACTCCACGTAGGCCGGGTTGGGCGGGTATTCAGTAAAATGCACAGGTCCAAAGGGGGCGCCTGAGTATGGTATAGTGCCTGGGAAGGGTTGGCAGGTTGGTCTCCAGGGGCAGTTGCCTGATGGTCTACTTGAACAGAGTTAAAATGAAAGATCAATAAGACTAGATAAGGTAAGATTTGTTCAAACCAAAGGCTCATAAAACTTTTTTATTGAAAATGACAATGTGGTTATCATCACACTGCCTGCATTTTTATACCCTTTAGTTTTGCCTTTTTGCTGTTGCAGGCTCCAGGTCCATGGGCGGTTTCCCGGTGGGGCATGTGTTGAAACCACAGGCTAAACCTACCAGCAAGGTTCCAACCAAGCAGATTCTTGACCCGCAACCTGATTACCCAGTCACTCAAAGCCAGACTAGGAAGTCAACTTAAATTGCCAAATCCAACAACATAAACAGATGCTGATCCTTTTTGGTGGATACCTTGTTTTGGCACTTGACTCATTACCAGGATTAAGCCACCCCCTTCTTCCATCTAACTGTGTGATCAACAATCATGTTCCTGTTATCCTTGATCCACAATGACTATATAATCACTATCTCTCAATAAAGATTATTATCTAGCTTCTAAATATTTTTACCCTTATAACTCTGCTAAAATAGCACAGTTACAACATTGATAGCACATGTAGGTTCTCCATCCTACCTTATCTTGAAAATTTTTGCCTGTTGCCTGCACACGCCACAGCCAACAAATCCTCAACAGAATTATGTCTGGCCTCTCGCCTGACTGGACTCTGTACACTCCTGGTGCTGAGATACCCAATGGCTTTGTCCTGTACCAGAACACAGTGATTCCACTACCCACCTTCAACAGCATGTCTGCACAAGGGTTCTTCCAGACAGCCACCACCATTCTGTGACCAACCAACAAAAACACCATGTCCACCTACGTAGCCCAAAGACTCTGGAGCGCCGCCTTGTAAC
The DNA here is from genome assembly GCA_014839935.2 of Entomophthora muscae. Lineage (NCBI taxonomy): Eukaryota > Fungi > Entomophthoromycota > Entomophthoromycetes > Entomophthorales > Entomophthoraceae > Entomophthora > Entomophthora muscae. The sequence goes on from QTSX02006402.1 coordinate 446,520, forward strand.
CTTTTGCCGGGGCTAACAACAACAACTTGCCGCATGGATCCAGTCCGCCCAGAGCAAGCTAGCCAGATGGAATGCCTGTAGCAATTTTGGATTGCAGAAATCTCCATTTGACTGACCCATGACGCTGGCACCTGGTGCAATAAGTGGCACGCAGAGCACGCTGACAAAAAAATGGGACACCTTCAAGAAAGACTTTCTGGCAAGATTAGGGCTTAATGATACAGAGCTCATGATAATACGCCAAGTAAAGAGCCTAATCCAGACAGGCACTGTGAAGGATCTCACCTGCACCTACAAGGAACTCCTACTTTGCGCACCATCCAATATGGTGTTTGACACCCCAGCCACACACCTCATGTACTACAATGCTCTCAAGCTGCACGTAATGAGGCATGTAAACCTGGACCAGGTGACCAACCTGAAAAGCCTGTACCATGAAGAAGAGAAAGCAGAGCAAACCTCCAACACACTCCACAAGGCACAAACTAGGAAACAAGAGAGACCCAAGGACTATCACCCAGGCAGGTGCTACATTCAACCACCCCCTGGAGGCAACAGGAATAAATCTAACCACAAACCCACTGGTTCAAATGGATATGATAATAAAAACAATGGCCAGTTAAATCATACCCATTTCTGTGTCACTGCTACGCAAGGCAATCAAGATGAGGAAAAAGCCCAGGGAGAGCATTAAGCAAGCCAAGCTCTACCCACACAACTCCTGACTTGCCCAATGATGAGTACCAACCCAAGGACGTGGATCAATGCCCCATGATCTATATACCCTTGGAGGACCTGGTACTATACACCATCACCAGACATCCCAATAAACTGCTGTCCTACCCTTTCTGCTTTTGCAGTTACACAGGCTCAGCACTCCTGGACTCAGGTGCAGATTGAACCCTAGTCAACAGTAGCTTTGTGGATAAGTTCAAGCTGACCACTAATCCTTTGCAGATTAAAAACATGGTCCTGGCTGATGAACACCACATTGCCGTGACAAAGGAAACTGCTCTTTGCCATCATGCTTGAGAACCTCCACTCCACCATCCAAGGTCCCATTATTGACTTCCCAAAGTTTGAAATCCTTCTGGGACTAGAATGGTTACAAAAGAACAATCCTCACATAGACTGGGCAACCTCAGTGTTGACCATCAAGCATGAGGGAGTCAATCACCAGATCTACCCTGACTCCATGGACCAACCCCTATGTGACCATGTCTTTGTACGCATCACAGAGACCCTGGATAAAAAGGAAAACCTGAAGGCAATTGACTGGGACTCCACCCAGTATAAGATCATACACTTCAAAGATCACCAGGATACCTCCACACCTCAGGATTTCAATTTTATGGCCTGCCATCCAGAAATCTTCAAAGAAGCGCTACCCAGGCTGCCCCTAGAAAAACACATCCAACATTCCATCCAGCTCAAAGGAGCTTTACCCAAAGCACGTCCTATCTATAGACTAACCCCAAATGAAGACAAAGCCTTATGCGCCTATCTCAAGGAGGCGTTGGAAAAAGGACTTATCTGCCCCTTACAGTCTCATTTTGGGGTTGCTGTGTTCTTTGTGACTAAGAAAGACGGCACCCTACCTCTGGCAACAGACTACTGAGCCCTAAACAATGTTACCATTAGGAATTGCTACCAACTATCACTGATTGACGACCTCTTTGACGCCTTAGGAGGAGCCATAGTCTTCTCCAAGATTGATATGACTACAGGCTACAACCATATTTGCATCAAAGAGGAAGACATCCCAAAAACAGCCTTCCACACTAAATAAAGCTCCTACAAATGTGTGGTGCTCAACTTTGGCATGAAAAATGCCCTGTCCACCTTTGTAACCTTCATGAACAAAGTATTTTCACCCCACTTAGGCAAGCACGCCTAAGTGTACCTGGACAACATTATTGTCTACATTTCCTTGGTGGAACAACACCACAAAGACCTTGAGGTAGTTTTTGCTACTCTGGCACAACACAAACTGGTAGCCAAGCCTTCCAAGTGCCAGTTCTTCTGCAAGCAACTACCCTTCCTGGGACACATAGTCTCAAAGGATGGCATCAAACCAAAAAGTCAAAAGATACAGGCCATCTGCAAGATGGCACCACCCAAGGATAAGTTGGAACTCCGCACCTTCTTGGGAATGGTGGCCTATGTACACCGCTTCATACCTGTTTGTGGCATTTTTACTGCCCCCTTATCTGCCATAACAGGTGCCAAGTCCAAGTTTGTATGGACCTCCTAACATGACCTCTGTTTTAGATGCCTCAAGGAGAAACTCACAACAGGTCCCATCCTTTAATATCCCAAAAATGACAGGGAATACCAAATGGAAGCCAACACCTCAGATGCATCCATTGGGGGAGTACTATGAATAAAAAATAATGACAGTGACTTCCTGTCTGTGGCTTATGAATCACAAAAATTGACAGATGGAAAGTGTTGATACCCTATCCACAACAAAGAACTGTTGGCCATCTTGCACTGCCTAGTCAAATGGCGCTGTTATCTAGAACAGCAGGAATAATTCACAGCACTGACCAAACACAAGTTGCTCATCTATTTCAAAACACAGGCAAATCTGTTGCGCCGCTAAGCCCACTGGATGGAGCTACTGGAGAGGTTTAACATGCTCATCCAGTACAAACCTGGGGCTGAGCTTGCCATGGCAGACACCCTGTCCTGCCTGTATGTCTGTGCTTTAAGAGGGAAAATGGGCTCAACCCAGACAGGCCTCTTCTAGTACTACAAACAAAAGACAAAGGCTTTCCCCTGGCATAGCAGACCTAAAAAAATAAACAGTTATCAAAAATGAACACCTATTTGCTGACATATATGGAACCCTACATAGAAAGATGTCTGACAGCACAATCATTCCCTACATCCCCACGCATCAGCAAGTAGACACCATCATACACTATCACAGAGACCTTGGACATACCAAGAGCCAAAACCTATATGAGTTTCTCAAGCATAAGGCCTGGTGATTAACCTTATATTGTGATGTTCAGGAAGTCTTAGACCAATGTGAGGTATGCAAGAAATTTTCTAAAAGAAAAACCCTTCCAAAGTCAGTAATACCCATCCACACACAACTACAATTCAAGGTATGGGCTCTTGACATTGTTGACCCCATGTCAGGAAAACACAATGACAAGAAATACATCATCACCGCCATTGACTTTGCTACAAGATGGTCAGTAGCACAAGCAGTAAAGGCACACACTGGCAACAACATACAACAATTTATTGACAAGGAGATAATCAGCAAGTTTAGAAAGCCAGAACTCTAGAAAACCAATGAAGGGAAAGAATTAAACTCCAAAACCACCAATGTATACCTCACAAAGAATGGGGTCAAACACACTGTAACAATGCCATACCACCCACAGGCCAATGGACGCGTAGAGCAGCTCAATGGTAGCCTTGTACAAGCCTTAGCCAAACTCACCGCTGGGAGACCTGAAGACTGATATAAGCAGCTACAGACTGCGTTACTTGTGTGTCAAACCCAAGTGAACAGATCCACCAGGAAAAGCCTGTTTGAACTGGTATACAGCACACAGCCAAATATCATTCAAGAATTGACAGGACCTAAACTGGAAATCTCAAGTGAAGTCCCTCCACACTCAGACCCTCACGTTGTAAAAGCTAACAGCAAACAAACAGTGAAGGAGAATAAACGTTTACAAAAAACCTTTGTCCCCATCCGCAATAGACATGAAGTTGGGGAAAAAGTTTGGGTCATGAATGTTGACAAGAGCAAACTACAACCCAAGAAAGTGGGACCAGCAATCATTCTAAAGGTAAACAACAATAACACTTACCTTGTGCAAGGACTTGGAAAGCGTAAGCAAGACAAGACCCTACACCATGATTGCCTGAGACCTTGCAAGGCGAGACAAAGACAATGAGAAACCGCCCTGTCTGCCACAGAACAACAATTAGTCCAATATGGCGCCTGGGCTCCTGACAACCTCCATGACAACTTGCCCCCAGAGGAGGCCAACTTTCAGTCAGGGGGGGTGTCAAAACTGCAGGCTTGACCCGCCAGCAAGGTTTCAACCAAGCAGGTTTGTGACCTGCAATCTGATTACCCGGTCACTCAAAGTCAGACTAGGAAATCAACTCAAATTAACAAATCCAACAACATTAACAGATGATGATCCTTTATGATGGATACCTTGTTTTGGCGCTTGACTCATTACTAGGATCAAGCCACCCCTTTTTTTATCCAACCATGTGATCAACAATCATGTTCCTGTTATCCTTGATTCACATTGACTATATAATCACTATCTCACAATAAAGATTATTATCTAGCTTCTAAATATTTTTCCCCTTGTAACTCTGATGAAACAGCACAGTTACAAAACATGGATCTTGACTTAGGGCCTGAAGAGCATATGGTCCTGGTTGAGTACTCTCTGGCATCCAGAAGTGGCAATGCTCAATTTTGCCGCTTTGGTTCCTCATATCACATGAGTGGGCTAATTGCATTCCCCTTTCTAGACTGGGGACTAGCAACAGTTGGTGTTTATTGGTAGGACTAGTAGGGTGTACTGCCCAAGCCACAGCTTCTGCGTAGGTCCAGGTCTTCAGTGGCACCGGTTTAGTGGGTTTTGGCTGGACTGGTTCTTGGGAACAGAAGTAGCAATGCTTAGTTTTGCTGCCGTTGTCCACCACGTCACCTGAGCCAGCCAATTGCAATAATTTTTCTGGACTGGAGACTGGAGACTGGTAGCAGCTGGGGTTTGTTGGCAGGACTAGTAATGGGTCCTTCCCCAACCTCCTTTAGGCAGATCACATCTCCTGCGTAGGCACAGGTCTGTAGTGACACCAGTTTGGCGGCAATCTGGCAGCCATTCAGGGAATCCTCCATAGTAGGCCAGTGGGTTGCGGAGGAATTTTAAAATTTGAGCCTGTGACTTAATGGATTAGCGGGTCTTGGACCGTTCTGGGGGGTTTGATCTGCCTTCAGAGAGCTGGGGTTCAACTTTTGGGATTTCAATACAAGTATTAAAATGTCATTCATGACACCAATCCTCACTATTCTTGGATATCTCATAATCTTTTTTGGTGCCTTGTTATTGAACCTATTTTACTGCTAACCCAGTGGTTTGCTAGAGTATTTTGAAAGGAACTGTAATCAATTGGGAATCAGTCATAATTATAGGTCTATGATATTCCTAGTTGGTCTTGCAATAATTGGTTTGGGTCTACTTTGTGAAGGCTTCTTATATCAATTAAGCCTTCTAGTAATATATCAGAAGCTTCTATAATTAATGACTTGGCAGGACACTAAGATTAACTAAGGTATATCAAAGTCAATATAAATTCCTGACACACATCCTGAAACCCTTATGAGATATCATATAATTGTGGAAATTATATAAATAAAGAAAGAAAAGGACTCAAGTAAGATTGACTAAAATACATGTAAATACAATATTATCCATTTAAAAAATACAGAAGCCTCAAAATAACAGGACTCCATATACTACCAACTTTTCCAAGAAATCCCCTCTATCTTTCAAGAAAAATTGCCAGGATTTCCACCTGAAAGGGTTATTCAGCACTAAATTGACCTAAAAGAAAGTATACTTAAAGCTCAACCAAACTATTGTATAACACTACAAGATTTTGATACAATAAAACAGTATCTAGACAAAGCATTGGAAAAAGGGCTTATAAAATCATCTAAATTTTTTTTTTGGTGCAGCTGTCTTCTTTGTATCTTTTACAACATCTTTGATTACTCTTTCTAGGGGAATTAACACCCCCAAGAAACTCACCAAATGACTCACCAACTAATAATTAATTCAGTGGTACTACTATCATTTGGCCATCTATTACAGGGATCATAAACTCCAGATCCTAAGCAGAACACAACTTGAATAAGCCTTGTGACTTAAGAAGAACATTGCTCAGATAAGCCACATGACTTCCATGACATGCATGGACAGTATGTGGCTTTTCATGATACTATATATTATCCTATATCCATATATAATAAAGTATTATTTTCTTCTTAATTTTCCTCTATATCTTGTTTATTATACTTCCCAGAAGGATATACTTGACAGTGGTAGCACAGGTAGGTTATCAATAACTACACAACTTTATGGAAAAATTCCTCCTAAGAAAAGGATCTAGTAAATGGCTCTCCCTGCAGGTTGGAGAGACTAAAAAGACGGACAGGACGTCCCTACAGGTTTCACCATCTTCAACAACATCCTTGTCCCCAACAAAAAGTACAACCTTCTCCACACCCGTAGACTCCTGAGCCTGCCTCAAAACTATGCAGCTCCAAAAGTGCCTGAGATATCCAGTATTGTCTTTCAACGCCTATGCTCAGCAGAAATTGGGACATTTGCAGGATTACATTGAGAAAACGCCAACCACTGGATTAACAGCACACAAAGCAAGTTTACACAAGTGGGCTATTCCCACAGGCTCTGGGCCAGTGAGATTGCCCTTTGTGTCACAGGGACTGCCTCACGTTTTGTAAGCAAATGGCTCAAACAACATCCTTATCAAAATGAAAACTGGGAAATGTTCAAGACTGCCTTCCTCAAAAAGTTTGCCATGAAAGACTCTGAAATAGTAATCATGACAAAACTCAGAACCTTCAAGATGACGGGATCAATTGAGAAACACATTGCAGTGTATGAAGACTTACATGACCAAGCCCCCAACACCATCAACTTTGATGAAGCTAGACCACAATTAGACTTCTATAATGGCCTCCCTACACACATTAGACATCAGTTTGAAATGACCTGATGCAAGAATCTGCAAGATTTATTCTTGGAAGGAAAGTCTGCAGCCCAAAAGTCTGACAACTTACATGCAAAAAACAAAAGAAATGAGAGTCCTGCAGCAAAAAAGGACCCTCACCCTAACAAGCAGAATAATTAAAGCAATAATGCCCATCCTCAAAATGTGGTTTACACCGCTCAAGCTAACCAAGTGTAAAGACCCAGCAATTGGGGGAGTATTTTAGCAAAATAAGGAACCAAGTTGGTGATTTGGAAACCTGTGAGAGATGTCATAATGGAATAAACCATCATCATCCATCAAAAGACCTTGGTGTGTACGTTATAACGTCTGAAATTACTGGCAAAATACATGAGTACGTAGTATATGCAGGTGTATATAGCTACAGACTGGGTGGAGTGGGGAGATACCAGCGTGGGCCAGGAGTACTGCTCAGAGGAGTTTAGCTGCGCTGGCTCCTTGTAGATGTACTTGCCAGGTGGTTTATTGTATGGCCCATGCTGGTGATTATATTGGTGGCCCCCAATCCCTAGGCAGGCTGTGAGAACAGCTGAGAAGATTAGATGATTTATCTTCTGATCCTGGGAAAGGGCAGAAATAACTTAGTGTCTTTTAACTTTCTTGTAGGGTAAATTTCTGATTGATTTATGTGATACTATTGAGGGGTAATTTCACTCAATGATAGCACAAACTATCATCAAGTGATTTGGCTTTATTATATACTATCATCCTTGTGGGGCATGAATAGAGTAAAACACTGGACAGGGAACCCCAAACACTTGGTGTTATCTGGAATTCCCTTTTGGGAGGGGAATTGGAAGTGGTGTTTAGTTAATAATTGTTACTTTTGGACTTGCATTGGGTTGGTATATCATTGGATGCTTTCATGCATCCAATTTTGACTTCTACAGTTAATGCAGGAATGGGTGGGTTGAGCAGCTTGTCAGCCCCTCCCAAATTTGATAGATTTCAAATTTTGGCAGCAGTTTCCCCTCCATTTGGTTTGGGGAATTTGCCTTTTTGGGTTTCCCCATATGGCAATTTCCCCATCTGGCGGGATGGCTGGGTGGCAGCCAGCTGCGCAGCCCGCAGACGGGGTATAAATCCTGTCCAAATTAAAATTTCCATTTTTAACTTTTAATTTCTTGGCTTGGATTTTTGTGGCAGTTTCCCCAATAAGGGGAAACTGCTGCAATTTTCTATTCTGTTTATCAAGCCCAATTGCAGAAAAAATATTGTCCTGAACCAAGGTGTTGTCAGAAATATTCCTGACACCAAGCAAGCACTGAAGACACCTACAAGGAGGGAAAGGCTCAGGGGAGTGCTTAGGCAAGCCGCCCTCCCCCAATTTACAAGACTTGTACAGGGACCAAGCTATGGATTCAATCACCATGATCCAAGTACCCTCCAGTGATCCTCTACTTTTTGCTGCCCAACTGTAAATAAACCCCTCACTTATTCTTTCCTCTTTTGAAGGTATCAAGCCACAGCATTGTTTGACACTGGAGCAGACCAATCTCTTTTTGACCAGAAATTTGACAACCTCATGAAACTACCCACAGTCTGAAGCAATATCAAGAGAGTTGTCATGGCAGATAATAGAAGTACACTGGTCAGCAGAGAAGCATAACCTTTGTACACCCAAATTAGAGACATGCAAACTACACTTAGTAGCCCTATCTACCAAACCCAAGTACAATGTTATACTTGATCTGGACTGGATAAAAAAGACCAAACCTCATATTGACTGAGATAGCACTACCCTCACCCTACAAAAAGGTAAAGTACACCACCATGTTTACCCAACTCATCTTGAAATGCTTATGAGAGACCATGTGTTTGTAAAAATCATGAAAACAGAGTAGGAAACTGATCCTAGCAAAATCAATTGGAACACCTGCACGTATGAGGTTATCCATTTCAAAAATACAGAAACAGACACAAGAAAGACTACATCTGAGAACAACTGGTCAGTGAGTTCCCCTCTGTCTTCCAAGAAGCTTTACCAGGCTTACCACTTGACCATGGCATACAACACAAGATCAACCTCAAAGGAAGTGTACCAAAAGCATGCCCAATATATTGCCTCACACCCCAAGAAGACAATGTCCTGAAAACCAATCTGAATGAAGCCCTTGAGAAAGGCCTCATTTGACCTTCAAAATTGCCTTTTAGTGCCACTGTCTCCTTTGTAGCAAAGAAGGATGGTGGAATCAATCTAGTCACAGACTACAGAGTGCTCAACAAGGTCACAATTAAGAACAGGTATCCCCTGCCCCTGATTGATGACCTTTTTTGACGCCCTGGGGGGTCTCAAGTCTTCAGAAAAAGTGACTTGATGGCAGGCTAGCACTAATTTTGTGTGAAACCCAAAGATATACCAAAAACTGCATTCAGAACCAAATAAGGGTCCTTTGAATGTGTGGTTCTCAATTTTGGTATGACAAACACTACCAGCACCTTTGTGACCTTCATAATCAAGGTCTTCAAGGAACACATTGGAAAACAAGCAATCATCTATCTAGACAACATAATCATCTATAGTCCAACTGTAACACAACACTGGGAAGATGTTTGTATGGTCCTCTGCACCCTCAAAGAAAACAACTCATTGCCAAGCCTTCAATGTACAACTTTTTCTTGCCTGAAATTCCATTTGTTGGTCACATTATCAGCAAGGACAGAATCAAATCAGACCCAGAGAAGATATCTGCCATAACCAAAATGCCAGCTCCAAGAAATAAGAGTGAACTCTGTACCTTTCTGGGTATGGTAGCCTACATTAGGAGCTTTATTCCTGACTGGGGTGCCCTGACCACTCCCCTGACAGCCATTACAGGCAAGACAACCAAGCTTGTATGGACACCACTGAGAGACCAACATTTCTGGAAACTCAAAGAGCACATAGTCAATACCCCTATCCTACAATATCCAGACCGTGAAGGAATATACAAACTGGAAAATAATGCATCTGATTATTGTTGTAACTGTGCTCTTTTAGCAGAGTTACAAGGGGAAAATATTTAGAAACTAGATAATAATCTTTATTGAGAGATAGTGATTATATAGTCATTGTGAATCAAGGATAACAGGAACATGATTGTGTTGATCACACAGTTGGATGGTGAAGGGGGTGGCTTGATCCTGGTAATGAGTCAAGAGCCAAAACAAGGTCCCCCCATAAAGGATCATCATCTGTTCATGTTGTTGGATTTGGTAATTTGAGTTGACTTCCTAGTCTGGCTTTGAGTGGCCAGGTAATTGGATTGCAGATCACAAACCTGCTTGCTTGGAACCTTGCTGGCGGGTCAAGCCAGCTGTTTTGACACCCCCCAACTGAAGGTTAGCCTCCTCTTGGGGTAGATTGTCAGGGAGGTTGTCAGGAGCCCTGGCGCCGTACTGGACTAATTGTTGTTCTGTGGCGGGCAAGGCGGTTTTGCGTTGTTTTTGTCTTGCTTTGCAGGGTCTCAGGCAATCATGGTGCAGGGTTTTGCCTTGTTTGTGCTTCCCAAGTCCTTGCACAAGGTAAGTGTTATTTTTTTACCTTTAGAATGATTGCTGGACCTACTTTCTTGGATTGTAGTTTGATTTTATCAATGTTCATGACCCAAACTTTGTCCCCAACTTCATGTCTATCTTGGATGGGGAAAAAGATTTTTTGCAGACTTTCATTTTCTTTTTCTGTTTGCTTGGTGATGGCCTCTATAACTTGGCAGCCTGAACTTGGGGGACTTTACTTGGGATTTCCAGTTTGGGTCCTGTTAATGATTGAATGATATTTGGCTGTGTGCTGTATACCAACTCAAAAGGTTTTTTCCGGTGGATGTGTTCAATTGGGTTTGGCACACAACTAATGTAGTCAATAGCTGATTATACCATTCTTCAGGTCTCCCAGCAGTGAGTTTGACTAAGGATTTCACAAGGCTGCTGTTAAGCTTCTCTACACATCCATTGGCCTGTGGGTGGTATGATGTTGTCATGGTATGTCTGACACCATTTTTAGCAAGGTATACATTGGTGTTTTTGGAGGTCAATTCTTTCCCTCCATTGGTTATCAGGAGTTCTGGCTTTCCAAACTTGCTGATTATTTCTCTTCCTATGAATTGTTGCACATCATTGCCAGTGTGCGCCTTTACTGCTTGGGCCACTGCCATCTTATAGCAAATTTGTGGCAGTGATGATGTATTTCTTATTTTTGTGTTTCTCTAGCATGGGGCCAGCAACATCAAGGGCCCACACCTTGAAAGATAGTGTGTGCGGATGGGTAGTACTAACTTTGGAGGGGCTTTGCTCTTGGCAAATTTCATGCATAAATCACATTTGTCTAGGACTTCCTAAACGTCAGGATATAGGTTTGGCCCCCAGGCCTTGTTTTTAAGGAATTTTTATAGGTTTTGACTCTTAGTGTGTCAAAGGTCTCTGTGATATTGTAGGATGGTGTCTACTTGCTGGTGCATGGGGATATAGGGAATGGTAGTACTGTTGTACATTTTACTGTGTAGGGTCCCATACACATCAGCAGATAGGTGTTCATTTTTGATGACTGTTTCTTTTGCTATGTTGATTGTACCAGGAGGGAATCCTTTGTCTTTTGTTTTTAGCACCAAGAGAGGCCAGTATGGGTCAAGCCCATTTTCCCCTCTTGTGGCACAGACATATAGGCGTAAGCAGGCGTCTTCCGTGACAAGCTCAGGACCTGATTTGTACTGTATGAGCATATTGAATCTCTCTAAGAGCTCTATCACTTCAGGCTTGGCAGCGAGATAGATTTGTTTGAGTTTTGAAATATATGAGCAACTTGTGGTTGGTCAATGCTGTGAATTCTTCCTGCTGTTCCAGATAACAACACCATTTGACTAGACAGTGTACAATGGCCAGCAGTTCCTTGTCATGGATAGGGTATTGACACTTGCCATCTGTCAACTTTTGTGATTCATAGGCTACAGGCAGGAAGTCACCATCACTATTTTTGATTTGTAGGACTCCCACAATGAATGCATCTGAGGCGTTGGTTTCCATTTGGTATTCCCTGTCACGTCTGGGGTATTGCAGGACAGGAGCTGTTGTGAGCTTTTCCTTGAGGCGTCTAAAACATAGGTCACATTGGGGGGTCCACACAAACTTGGATTTGGCGCCTGTTATGGCGGATAAGGGGGCAGTCAAAGCACCACAGTCAGGTATGAAGCGGCGTGCATAGACCACCATCCCCAAGAAGGTGCAGAGTTCCAGTTTATCCTTGGGTGGTGGCATCTTGAATATGGTCTGTATCTTTTGACTGTTAGGTTTGATGCCGTCCTTTGAGACTATGTGACCCAGGAAGGGTAATTGCTTGCAGAAGAACTGGCACTTGTTGGGTTTGTCCAACAGTTTGTATTGTGCCAAGGTAGCAAATACTGCCTCTAGGTCCTTGTGGTGATGCTCCACCAAGGGACTGTAGACAATGATGTTGTCCAGGTAGACTAGAGCATACTTGCCCTGTGTGGCACAAACAATTTTTCATGAAGGTCACAAAGGCAGACAGGGCGTTTGTCATGCTAAAGTTGAGCACCACACATTTGTATGAGCCATATTTAGTGTGGAAGGCTGTTTTGGGGATGTCTTCCTCCTTGATGCAAATCTGGTTATAACCTGCAGTCAGATTGATCTTGGAGAAGACAGTGGCTCCTCCTAAGGCATCAAAGAGATTGTCAATAAGTGGTAGTGGATAACAATTCTTGCTGGTAACTTTTTTTAGGTCTTGGTAGTCTGTGACTAGACATAAGGTACCGTTCTTCTTGGCCACAAAGAACACAGCAACCCCAAAATGAGACTGTAAGGGGCAGATAAATCCATCTCCAAAGCTTTCTTGAGGTAGGCACGTAGAGTGTTGTCTTTGTTTGGGGTCAGCCTGTAGATAGGACGTGTTTTGGGTAAAGCTCCTTTGAGCTGGATGGAATGTTGGATGTGTTTTTCTGGGGGCAGCCTGGATAGAACTTCTTTGAAGATTTCTGGATGGCGGGCCAAAATTTTGCAATCCTGAGGTGTGGAGGTATCCTGGTGATCTTTGATTGTATGATCTTATACTGGGTAGAGTCCCAGTCAATTGCCTTCAGGTTTTCCTTTTTGTTCAGGGTCTCTGTGATGCAAACAAAGATGTGCTTGTGTAGGAGTTGGTCCACTGAGTCAGGGTAGATCTGGTGGTTGACACCTTCATGTGTAATGATCAACACTGAAGTCACACAGTCTACATGAGGATTGTTCTTTTATAACCAATCCAACCCTAGTACAATGTCAAACTTTGGGAAGTCAATGACAGGGACTTGGATGGTGGAGTGAAGGTTCTCAAGCATGACAGCAAAGAGCAGTTTCCTTTGTCACAGCAATGTGGTGTTCATCAGCCAGGACCACATTTTTAATCTGCAAAGGATTATGGCCAGCTTGAACTTGTCCACAAAGCTGCTGTTGACTAGGGTTTGATCCACACCCAAGTCCAGGAGTGCTTAGCCTGTTTAACTGCAAAAACAGAAAGCATATAACATCAGTTTATTGGGATGTCTGTCAATGGTGTACAGTACCAGGTCTTGAGAGGGTACTTGGATTATTTGACATTTGTCTACGTCCTTGGACTGGTACTCATCATTGGGCAAGTCAGGAGTTGTGTGTGTAGAGCTTGGCTTGCTTAATGCTCTCCCTGGGCTTTTCTCTCATCTTTATTGCCTTGTGTGGCAGTGATATGAAAATGAGTACAATTTGACTGGCCATAGTTTCAATTCCCATGTCTGTTTGAGCTTATGGGTTTATGGTTGGTGTTATTCCTGTTGCTTCCCGGGGGTGGTCAAGTGGAGTTCCTGCCTGTGTGAGAATCCTTGGGTCTCTCTTGTTTTCCAGTTTGTGCCTTATGGAGGGCGTTGGATGTTTGTTCCACTTACTCCACTTCACAGTACAGGCTTTGTAGGTTGGTAACTTGGTCAAGGTTCATGTGTCTCATTACATGCAACTTAAGGGAGTTATAGTACATGAGGTGTATAGCTGGGGTGTCAAAGGCTATGTCAGATGGTGCACAAAGTTGGAGTTCCTTGTAGGCGCAGGTGATCTTCTTCACAGTGCCTGTCTGGGTTAGGTTCTTTACTTGGCGTATGATCATGAGCGCCGTGTCCTTAAGCACAAACCTTGCCAGGAAGTCTTGCTGAAGGTATCCCAGTTATTGTTGGTGTATTTCTTGTGCCACTTGTCACACCAGGTGCCAGCGTCATGGGTCAGGCAGATGGAGATTTCCGCAATCCAAAATTGCTGTGGGCATTCCATCTGGGCCAGCAGCCTCTGGGAGGACTGGATCCATGTGGAAGTGTTGTTGTTGTTGGCCCCAGAAAAAGGTTCCAAGGCAGCAATTTGAAGTCTTTGGGCTACATAGGTGGGCAGGGTGTTTTTGTTGGTTGGTTGCAGAATGGTGGTGGCCATCTGGAAGAACCCTTGTGCTGACATAGTGTTGAAGGCAGGTAGTGGAATCACTGTGTTCTGGTACAGGACAAAGCCACCAGGTATCTCGGCACCAGGGGTGTACGGGGTCCAGTCCAGCGGGAGGCCAGACATAATCTGTCAAGAATTTTTTGGCCGCAGCAAGTACGTGCAACAGGCAGAATTTTACAAGATAAAGTAGGATGGACAATCTACCTGTGCTACTAATGTTGCTACTGTGCTGTTTTATAAGAGTTAAAAGGGGAAAAATATTTAGAAACTAGATAATAATCTTTATTGAGAGATAGTGATTATATAGTCATTGTGGATCAAGGATAACAGGAACATGATTGTGTTGATCACATGGTTGGATGGTAAAGGAGGTGGCTTGATCCTGGTAATGAATCAAGAGCCAAAACAAGGTATCCACCATTAAGAATCATCCTATATTCATGTTTTTGGATTTGGTAATTCAAGTTGACTTCCTAGTCTGGCTTTGAGAGACCAGCTAATCAGATTGCGGGCCACAAACCCGCTTTCTTGAAACCTTGCTGGCAGGTCAAGCCTGCTGTATTGCATTATGCAATAAAAGGAGTACTCTGAAATCAAACTTCAGAAAAGGACTTTCTACCTTTAGCATATGAATCAAGAAAGATTTCTGATGGCAAGCAGAGATATCTGATACATAATAAAGAGCTGGTAGATATTGTCCACTGTCTAATGAAGTGGCAATGTTACCTGGAAGGTGCACAAATATTCAAAGTGCTAACTGTTCACAATTCACCAATATTCTTCAAAATTCAACAACACCTATCAATAGGGAAATCTTAATGAATGAGCCTTATACAAAGGTACCCTATGATAATCAATATAAACCAGGCAAAGAAATTCTTACTGCAGACTCCCTATCAAGGCTATACCCTAAACATATCCTATGCACTGATGGAGACCTCAATTAGCTCATGTTAATTATAGGTAATCTCCAAGAGGGTTTCCCACCTGGTACACAATGTACATCCAAGAGAAAGTCCTTGTTAAGATTTTGGGGTCTTGAGGAAAGATATTTATTATTCATTATAGTAGGGATGTTGATATAGATGTATGAGGACAATCCTTGCTACCAATTGGGTCTTAGGAGAGGCTATAGCCTGGCAGTATTCCAAGTTTGTAGGAGAGAAACACAGGTATGCAAGTAAACAGCGGCACAGACTACTTGGATACTTCTGACTACTAGGCGTTGGCTAGTAGTGGTACAATGATAGAGATTTTTTATCTCTATCTTCAAGGGTACATATTCTGCTCAATTTATAATCAGGAGAGCACCTTATATAGAGTGGATAAGCCCTCTTGCCAGATTATAATCTGACGCTTCCAACTCTTACTAGTTAGTCTATCTGTTCCCAGACTGCTAGTTTCAGCCCCCAGAGTTAGGCAGCTGTGTTGGTCTGATATGGGACTTCAATAGTTTACCAGACCTCAGCTTAACTCATCAGCATATTGGCAGCATCTGGTTTTTGGTTCATGCATATTCAAGTTTGGTTACCTTGTCAACTGGGTTTTTTATCATCCATTATTCTTATTTAATGACCTTCTATATTGGTCATAGAATTTGAGGTGTCTCCAAGTGCAAATGTTTGGCGAGAACCATCTTGCATTATTACTTTTGGGCATTCCATCTTATTGGCTGATATGTGTTCTGTGCTTGAGATCAGGTATCATCAAGCTTATCCAATCAGATTTGATCCAATGGGAGGATCAGAATTAGATCAGGATCAATCTTTGAAGTAATACTCAATGTACTGATTAGCCAAGGCATGGGGCGGGATCAGCTGATGCTTTCCTTAATCTTTCCAACTGTATGGCAATTGGCTGTCTAATCAATCAGCCAGGGGAATAATAGTCAAGTCTACCATATTATTCCAGAGTCTTGACATTTCCCCTGGCTAGACTGGACCATATATTCTTCCTTTTTCCCAAGACCTTGTGCATATGGGTAACACATCAAATTACTCCAATTATGCTAGCAAGACAGACACTAGAAAGTAGATCACAGAGATGTCAGAGGAGGAGCGCAAGGCATTCTACAACCTTTTGCTTAAGGTCAGACAGGCGTTGATCAGAGGACTTTGAGATGCTGGTTCTGAATTAGCATTTACTGGGTTGGAAGACTCTTTCCAATCAGATACTAAGGAATACGGCAAGAAGTCAAAGGAGACTGACACAACTGCTTCCGGGAAGCATCCAATAGAAGATCCAGTCAATGAGCGTTTGCCTAAGCAGGCTACCCGGGCTTCCAGTCAGTTACAGAAGGGCAAGGATTAGTTGTGACCCCAGATCAAGATTGCTATGACGCCTTTGGAGGGACCAAGAGTTTGTGTTCACGCAATTCTGTCAGGGAGAGGAAGGATTCTCTGTAAAGAATCTGTTTCTAGGCAAAGATATAATTCCTCTGTTTCTTTTTGTGATGATGCAGAAGCGTCCTCAGGTGGATTTGAAGAAGCAAATTCAGAAAATGACCAGTGGATTTTACACAGTAGAAGACTCTTTCTCTTGGCAGGATGCCTTGCAAGAACTGACCAATCTTCTAGCAGACCTGGCAACTGTGTGGGAAGTGGACTTGACAATCTTGGGGTTCATCATTGATTTTGGCCTTGAAGTCCTTAAAAGCTGGATCTTTCCTTTGGATCCTTTTCCTGAGGTATATAGTTCCTTGGGAGTTGAAAACTCCAATGCGCGAGACAGCCACATTTGCAGGGCTACTAGGAGGGCCTGGGAGGCACTTCATTGTGGTGACAAGAAGCTGGCTCTTTGTGGGATGGCCTTGTGTGGAGATCTGCTCTTGACCCCAGATCTTTGTCTGCCTATGGGGACGTTTGGCAACATGGCAGAGCACTGGGAAAAATATTGCATTAAGATAGGTGGTATCCAAGTTCCTTTGTTGCATATCTACCAATACATTTCTGACTTCATGCTTGACTGCATGATCCTCTTGTGCTGCTTCCCTCTGGACGCCAGGCTCTGGCAATTGGACGCCCAGCAGGCCTCTATTCCTTTTCTGCTTGTCCAGTACTCACAACAGCCAATTACAGTTTGTAGAGTGTGGCTGCAGGTTGCTACTTCTTTTTTGTCAGAGGTCATTCTTTCTCATTTATTCCTGTTTGTAGCGTGGCTCAGTCAGGAAGACAGTGCCAGACTTTGCAGGCCCAGGAGAAGGTGGTGGAGCGTCAAATGCTAGTGGACCAAGACCCTAGCAACAATGGAGAGTCTGAAGATGACAAGGATGAGGACAATGAGGATGAAGAGGACCCGGATAGAAAGAAAGAGATCCTTAGTGGCTTTAATAAACACCTATGTTTACAATTATATTTAGTTATCCATATTTAGATAGTAGGATTTAATTGGTGCCAATACTAGGCATATAAAAGAAAGCTTTAAGGAATCTGGCATGCACTCAATTTATGAGTCGTCCATCTGCCAGATTCTTAATAGTATATGTGTCCTGGGAGATTTTCTCAATAACCTCAAAAGGACCCTTCCATAAGCTATTCAACTTATGGGATTGACTCACAACATTTTTGTGGTATGAAACCTGGCTTCCCACTTTGGATTACATCAAAGGACGGCACTTTTTGTTATTGGCTATCTGGCCCTTTGCTCTGGACAGGGAGGTTTCTGTGAAAGCTTTGGCATGAAGCTTGATCAGTGTCATGGCTAACTTAGTCAGGTATTGCTGATAAGTCATGTCTTCAGAATTGCCCATGGCAGAGTACAGGATCAGCAGAATGGCAGGGTGGCAACAATACATCAACTAGAAGGGCAAAAATCTGGTAGTGCTGTGGATCAATATATTGTAGGCAAAGAACACATCAGGCAGGAACAGGTACCATTATGAGGTACAAGTATCTGCCAATTTCCTAAGGATGGAGACTAATGTTCTATTAACTCTCTCCACCATACCATTTGACTCAGGGTAGTATGGAGTGGAGAGGACTCCCCTCACGCCCATGAGCTTGTTCAGCTTGGGAATGACATTGGCAGTAAAATTAGTGCCATTGCCTGTGAGGATAAATTGGGGAAATCCATGCCAATGGATGATACACTCTAAGATGAAGGTGTCTATGGACTTGGCACTTACTCTCTGTAGTGGCTTTAACCCACTTGATTAAGTGGGCAATGGCCACTATGATATATTGGAGGCACCCTACACACATTGGAAGCAGACCTACAACGTCTATGCTCACAGTAAGCCAAGCAAACTTGGTTCTACTTTTTTGTACTGTAAATTCAGAACCTGAACGTGAAAAATGTGGGATTTTCAAATCCTTGGTCCAAATTTTGAATCACTTTTGCGGGATGGCCTTCTTTAATTAAATTGAATTATTTGTATTTTTATTTGAATATTGGAAAATGCGGGAACTCATAGACACTTTTCAAAGTTCAAGTCAAACTGCATATTTCCAATGGACAAAATGAATTAACTGGAATCAGATTTGAAGCGTTCAAATCCATCAACCATTTTCACAAGTTTACTATGTTTTTTGAAATTGCGGGATTGTCAAATCCAAGAACCAAATTTCAAATCACTTTTGAATGCCACTAGTAAACTCAGATATTAATTGCAGGAACTGGAATCCAAATTGAATATAAAGTAAGAAACTAGGACAAATCAACCCAAATCAAGAAGCTCCACTCTGGATAAAATCAAATGGAAAATACAATCTCAACAACCATGTTTAGACATGAAATTAAGTGAAATGTGAAAATTGTCTAAACTGGAAATGATGCATTCTGCACTCAAAATCACTAATATAGCAACCATAATCCCATATAATGATTTATGAGCTACTCTCCTAATGACGCAGAAATTTTTTAAAAGTTTTTTGGCCCCCAGAGTAGCCAAGGGGCCAACAAAACTTCTTTTCAAGGAAGAACAAGAGGGGTCAAAGATAAACCATAAGTTTAATACACTATGTATTCATGTATTGCTATTAAGGATACTTGATTACAATAGATTTTTTTATAACACTAATAATAAAATAGAATTATATATTACAATCTGTTTTTATCATGTTGTCTTTTCCTTGGTGTGTTGATAGTTCATTTGCTGTCAATAAGGTGTTTGCATTTGATTGGATGGTTTCACCTCCAGTTGCCTTGGCAATAGGAAATCAAGCTGCCTCCCCGAGACCAAAGGTGGTTGCAGAGGCGGCTTGATTTCCTATTGCCAAGGCAACTGGAGGTGAAACCATCCAATCAAATGCAAACACCTTATCAACAGCAAATGAACTATCAACACACCAAGGGAAAGACAACATGATAAAAATAGATTATAATATATAATTCTATTTTATTTTTAGTATTTTCTGAAATCTACTGTAATCAAGCATCTAAATTTTAGCTGTCCTAAAATGGAATAGGGTGCTTTTTGAGAATGCCTATGATTCCTAAAAGAATTATCACAAATCTGCTCTAGATCCTTTATCATCCTTTTTGAGATACCCATAAATTATATTTATTTCAAATCCACCTCATTTTTGATTTGAAATTTGGTTCTTGGATTTGACAATCCCGCAATTTCAGATTTGTTAATTTTACATAATGTCTATTATTTGTTTCAAATACATGAAATATCAAATTGTATGTTAAAATCCCACATTTATGATTCATGTATCCCATATTTGTTTGTTGTGTTTTGTCTTTTGTTATTTGAGTTATCTGCTCAAGAGATTTGAAATTTGCCAATTTAAATAAACCAAAAAAAGTCAAATTAAATGGTTGCTTTTATAAAAATATTTTAATTTTCACTCAGCTGAGTTTCCAGCAAAAGTGATTCAAAATTTGGACTGAGGATTTTGACAATCCTGCATTTTTACGTTCAGGTTCTGAATTTATAGTACTGGTGGCAACCCAAAAATAGCTTCTCATTCTGGCACTCAGAACAGCAGTCAAGTGTCTCTTTGACGTCAAACAGCAGAGACTCCCAATAGTAGTGGAGTTGCAGCTGGGCAACAGTCTTCCATAATCCTCTGTGGCCCACTGCCTTGTGGGCAGCAAGTATGATTTTGGGCCTTTCTGACAGACAAGGGAATCAGTACTTTTTACCTTTGTGATATTTGTAGAGTTTGTTGTTCTCTACTTGAAAGTTCTTTCTCAGATCCCTCAGGATGGCCTGGACTTCCTCTGGCTCATTGTCAAAGGTGGGCTTTACCATTTTATTATATGTGTTGTCTGCTTGGGATAATACCAGTGCTATGGTGGGCAGTCAAGCCAGGCAGTTGGTATTCTGGTGGCTAGCTCCAGGGCGGTGAACTATCTTGTAGTTAAAGGCTTGGAGTTTCAGTGCCCATATGGAAAGGCGTCCTTTGGGCTCCCTGAGATTCTGAGGCCAACTGAAGCTGACATTGTCTGTTAGCATGGTGAAGTGTACGCCATGTAGGTATACCCTAAACTGCTTATAGGCATATATCACAGTGAGGCATTCTCTTTCTGTGACTGTGTAGTTTTTCTTGTGGACATTAAGGGACCTGCTGGCATAAGCCATAGGATGCTCAGATTCTTGATTGTTGTGCTGGGATAGCACTTCTCTCAGTGCTGACAACAATGTGTTGGTATGTACAATAAAGGGCCTGTTGAAGTACAGATACATCAGAACAGGGCTGGATGAAAGACTGGTTCTAAAGGAATCAAAGGCAGTCTAGCACACTGTTGTCTATTTAAAGGTAGTCCTGTTCTTAAGGAGGTTGAACAGTGGCTTGCTAGTGTGTGAGAAGTTTTGAATAAAGCGTTGGTAGTAACCAACTATCCCCAGGAAGACTTGTATGTCTCTTTTACTCTTTGGTTGCTTCATACCTGTGATGGATTCAACTTTTGCAGGTTGAGGGCAAAATCCAGTTGTATCCACAACAAAGTCAAGGTACTCAAACTGATCTTTAAAAAACTGGCACCTTTGAGGCTTTATCTTAATATTAGTGTCAGCCAGTCTTTTGAATACAGCCTCTAGGTGATCCAGATGCTCATTGAATGTCCTGGAGAATATGTTAATATCTTTTAAATATAACAGAACACAAGACAGCTTGAGGTCACCAAGAATTGCATCCATGGCCCGCTGGAACTTGGCTGGGGTGTTACATAGACCTTGTGGCATGTGTATTGGCTGGAATAACCCTTGAGAGGTTATTATTGTGCACTTCTCCTGTTCTTTAGGCGGTAGCTTAATTTGCCAATAACCAGAAATTAGATCCATGGCAGAGAAATACTTGGCTCCGCCTAGTTGATCAAGGGCATCATTAATTTGTGGGAGGGGGTAAAAATTCTTCTTGGTTATCAGGTTGAGCTGACGGTAGTCAATCACAACCCTATTGCTTCTGTATTTCTTCTTAACTATGAGCATAGGAAATGCCCAAGGGCTCTTAGATGGCACAAGCATGCCTTTATCCAAGAGCTCTTTAATCTCTCTGCTCACTACCTCCTCACTGGCTTTTGAACTTCTGATAGGATGGATGCAAATAGGTTTTTGGTCACTGGTGTTGATGTGATGGGTGACATCAGTGGCGCATCCTAGATCAAAATCATCTTCCGCAAAAATGCAGCAATACTTTTCAAAAAGTGCGCTGGCCTTTTTGTGTTCTTCCTCTCTCAAGGACAATAGGTCAGCCAAAGGAGTGGTTGCATAAGCAGAGGCTTCTACTTAATCTGGCAGTCCCATGTTGGAGAAGTTGCCTATACAATAGAATGCCTCTATCTTTATGACCGGGAGAAGGTGAACAAAGGCAACTACCTGGTGTTTCTTGATCTTTAGGTCAAATTCCTGTAGGTTAGCCAATAGAACATGAATCTCCTGTTGTCCAGGAATGATGATTCTGGGGGCAACACATGGTTCAAAACAAGAGCAGCTCTAAGGCTGATGGATTTCACTGTAGAGTCCTTCAGTTATATCTAGGGTCAACCCAGAATTGATGACCATCTGGGTGCTGATCTTTAGTATGAAGGTTGACCTTGACCGGAGGGGAATGCCTTTATGTTCCTTTATCTGTGTAGAAAACCACTTTCCCTTCTTTACTTTGATTTCATAAGGTATTGCTACTGCCCTGTTCTTATAAACCAGATGAATGCTCTTGGTTTCTTTTGGTGGCATCTTCTCCTTAGAGTAGTACAACAAGATTGTCTGACTGAGCAATGTCAGTGTGTTCACTTCCATGTTCAGCTTAACCCTGTACTTGCAAAGTAATGCCGTCCCAATCAGTATATTGTTGAGGGTCTGGATGTACAAGTATTACGGCTATTGCCATCATACCTAACATCCAGTCATCACCCAATTTGGTGTTTTTCCAATATACTATTCAACATACCAGAAATGGCAACAAACCAATATCACATGATTGTCCAGGTATCCAGCAACTCAAACCCATCCAGCACATGACCAGCCCCAGGGTTTGATCTAACTAAAATCCCTGCCACAGCTAAAGCTATATAAGTCTAAAGTATTATCCAATAAGATATACTTCTTCTCTTCCTAATTCTATATTCAAAGCTTCCCCAAAAGGCGCTCCTTATCACTGGTAGCACTACGGTTTTTTGACCACGCCCATGAAAGAGAAAATGACTGGCCAAAACCTGCCCACCTTTGCTCACGTACTCAACCAGGCCACATCCCGGAAGACCTGGAAAACTTACTTCCACACCCACAACATTGATAAAGATATACCTAGTGGATGCACCATATTTGAAGGACTGGTCATGCCCAAAGCATGCACCAAGATAATTCAATACAGTTGCTCTCTAAAACCACAAACAAACACACAACTGCCTATTGCAGGAGAAGTCACCAACACCAAGTACATTGGTATCAACAAGTTCTTTGATAAAAACAAAGAAAACATCATCAACTGGCTAGACCACTCAGCTGCAAAACTCTGCGCCAGCCGTATCCCACACAAAAAATGGGTCCAAGAAGCCAGCAAGCGCCTATACAAGGCTGCAGCTAACTGGTTTACCACCTGGGTTGGCTCACAAACTGACAACCAGCTTGACAACTGGGAGGAGTTCAAAGCCAACATCACCCACAATTTCTGTATCACAGAATCTCTCCAAGACATTGCAATACAGCTCAGCAATCTTCCTCAGAAGACCACTATCACAGCTTACGCTAATAAATTCAAGGAAATACACCATAAAATTCAAAACCCAGCACAAGCTGACAACGTACACACTAGAGCCTCATTCATCAATAGAATGAAACCCTCTGTTGCTGCCCTCATCTGCCCAGAGGCTAACACCTCCAAGCCTGCGCTCATTGCTGAAGCCAAGCACACTGAAAAACGTGCCAACATGGAATATGCTGCACGCAACGGCAACCGCTCCTCAAACAGCAATGTCAGAGAAAACTCCAATGGCAATAAACGCAAAAATCCCAATAATAACGACGGCAACTCCAATTGTAACAATGACAATTGTAGTCAAAGTGCAAACCGCTCCTGTCCCAAGAAAGAGGACACCGCCAAAGTTAACAACACTGAAGTAGCAACCCGCTACAAATCTGACCCCACATTCTCTGACTCAAAGGTCTCAAAGCAGAGGAACAGGGAAAAGAGGAGGGGGAACAGACTTAAGTTCCCCTGTCTCCCCCCAACTTGACAAGAAACTGTACCAAGGCACAAACTTTACTGCTTGCATCCCACGTGTCCCACAATCCTCCATTTTTATGAACATAAAAATCAAAGATTGCTTGCAACTTTTTGTCTACCCATGCACTTACAAATCACATATACATAAAATTTTATTCAAATCTGGTGCTCAACACACTATGGTTAGCAAACCATTTGTAACCAAGTACAAAATACCAGTTGTCAAATCCAACTTCAAATACGCCAGAATGGCAGACAAATCAAAGGTTCTACTCAAAGGCAAAACAACTCCCTTCAGAATTGACCTCCAAGGCATACAAACGTCCATCAAAGGACTTGTCATGAACAACATAAACTACGACATTGTAGCAAGCATGGACTGGTTTGCCTGAGTGAATCCCAGCGTATATTGGAAAATAAAACCATGACAATAAAACACAATGCGGTCAATTTCAACATTCTCAAAGAACCCAACAACCTCATTCTAAGAGACACAGTATTTGTTAAAGTCATAAATCAAGATGACTCAGAACATCTAACCAAAGACAGTACCCTCCACATAATGAGGTACTCCAAATTATATAATATACAAACACAAAAGATCCAATGCCCAAAACTCACGGCACTCCTAGATGAATACGCTCATGTATTCAAGGAAGAACTCACAGAGCTACTCCCCAAACAAGAGGTCAAACATGGCATTGTCTTATGCAAAGCCATGCCCAAACCTGCACCCCTCTACAGAATCTCTCCCATGGAGAACCAAACACTTAAAGCACACATCAAGGACAATCTAGCCAAAGGATTCATTTGTCCATCTGAATCTCTGTGGGGGGCAGCGGTTTTCTTTGTAAAGAAGAAAGAAGGATCTCTTTGCTTAGTTACTGACTACAGAGCACTAAACACAAGTGCAGTAAAAAATCAATACCCACTTCCCCTCATAAAAGACCTATTTGCAAGGCTCTCCAGAGCAAAAAAATTCTTGAAAATTGACCCTACATCTGGTTATAACCAGGTTGAAGTTAAAGAAAAAGACATACCAAAGACTGTGTTCTGCACGCAATTTGGGTTGTTTGAATGTAAAGTAATGAATTTCAGGATGACAAACGCCCCAGCAACATTTGTCACCATGATGAACCAGGCTCTAAATGGACTCTCAAACACATTATGTTACCTTGACAACATCATCATATTTTCAAAAACAAAAGAGGAACACCTCATGCATGTCCGCAAGACACTCAATTGACTTGCAAAGCACAAACTATACGCTAAACCTAGTAAGTGCCAATTTATAGAAAATGAACTCCTGTTCTTGGGCCACATTGTCTCTGACAATGGCATCAAAGCAGATCCAGAAAAAATTAAAGCCATTATAACATGCAACACCCCACCTCCATGAAACAAGTAAGATGCTTTCTTGGTATGGTAGCTTACCTAAGGAAATACATCAAAGACTGCGGAAAGCTCACCACACTAATCAATGACCTATCCAAAGGTAATGCTAAAAAGAATTTCATCTGGACTCCAGGATGCAACAAGAATTTCCAGCTATTAAAGCAAGCTTTAATTGAAGCACCAATCTTGTAATACCCTAATAACAACAGGTGCTATGAGCTCAAGTTGGATGCTAGTGACACCACCTTTGGCACAGTCCTACGCATTCACCATCCAGGGCGTCAAACTTCTTGCCAGTATGTTACAAAAGTAGAAAACTAACCAATACTGAGCAGAGATACCCAATACATGACAAGGAATTGCTAGCAATATATCACGCATGCAAGAAATGGAGATGTTATCTCAAAGGACACTTAAACAACCAAGTGCTAACTGACCACAAATCCTTAATCTATTTCAAAACTCAGAACACACTTGCACAGCGCCAAGCCAAATGGATGTCCTTGCTGGAACAGCTTAACCTGGACATCCAATACAAAAAGGGGGCAGAGCTGGTCACAGCTGATGCTCTCTCTAGGCTATGCCAACCAAGAGAGGATCACCATGATCACCTGGACCCTGACTGGCCCAACCTATACAACACTGAGTGCAAGACAAAAGGAAAGGATCCCTCCACACACCAACTAACCCATGATACACTAGTAAGGAATGAAAAACATTTCCACGTATCAAATTGCATGGTATACCAAATCATAAAGGATAAACACATTCCATACATTCCACTTGCACAAAGAGTCAACACTATACTAAGACACCACTGTTTGCTAGGACATACAAAGACTAACAACCTATATCTCACATTAAAAGATATAGTATGGTGACCCAACCTGAAGCAAGACATAATCAATGTTCTAAAGAAGTGCACAGTGTGTGATAAATACGCCAGCACCAAGGCGCCACAGCCAACAGTCAACCCAGTACCTGACCCCAAACCATTTAATGTTTGGGGACTGGACGTAGTGGGACATTTCAGGAAACCAAAACAAATCAACGTTTCCTAATTATAGCCATCAACTTTGCTACATGTTGGCCTATCTGCTGGGCAACAAAAGATCACAAGGCGGAAACAATAAATTGATTCATCAATAAAGCAATCATAGCAGACTACAGCACTCCAGACTACATCATAACAGATGGAGCAAAAGAGCTAGCAGGTCACGTAGTAAACAACAATCTAAAAAAAAAGAACATCAAACACTCCACAACCTTGCCCTACAAGCCACAGGCCAACATCAGAGTTGAACGCCTGAATGGCAGCCTTATCAGAGCCCTGGAGAAAATAATAGATGGCAAAGCCAAAGACACATGGCCACTTTATGTGAAACATGAATTACTAGTATCCCGGGTTCATACCAATCAAGGGACAGGCTACTCACCGTTTGAACTAACATACAGGTACAAGCCAGAAATAGTCACCCAAAATAATCAATATATTTGAAGATCCCCCCAGGGAAACCTCCCACAGTAGAACAGAAACCAGCTCTACAACACATACGCCTCAAAGCCAAACTGGCAGAAACAAAAAGACTCAAAGCCCAAAAGGTAACCTCAACAGAGAACCCACTCCCCATCAACTCCCCCATCTGGGTCCTAGCTGGGAACAGAAAGAAGCTAGACTCAGTACACAGAGGACCAGGAAGAATCATCAGATACCAACCAGACAGGAACACCTGCCTGGTTAAGTTCCAGGGTGCCAAAGAGCCCATCACCAAAAAGTATCACAGATCTTGCCTCCACCCTAGCAAAGGAGAACACTTGACCCAGTTGGTGCCCACTAGTAAATAACTCCAGGAACATCAGGAGGCAGCCGTCAAGACAAAGTCCCCTCCTGATGTACTCAATTAACCCTTTAAGGGAGGGGGTGTGTCAAGGGTCTGGATGTACAAGTATTCTGGCTATTGCCATCATACCTAACATCTAGTCATTGCCCAATTTGATGCCTTTCCAATATACCATTTGACATACCACAAATGGCAACAGACCAATATCACATGACTGTCCAGGTATCTAGCGCCTCAAACCCATCCAGCACATGACCAGCCCCTGGGTTTGATCTAACTAAAATCCCTGCCACAGCTAAAGCTATATAAGTCTAAAGTATTATCCAATAAAATATACTTCTTCTCTTCCTAATTCTATATTCAAAGCTTCCTCCAAAGGCGCTCCTTATCAATATCATAGTTTTACTGGGTAGAACCACAACTGGCAAAGAGACCACATTCAAACCAAACCTCATTGGCAATGAACTATATGCTCCAACTGAAGTGGTGGTGTGAATCCCAGCAGTACCATAGACTTTGGAGTGGGCCACGTCTGGAGCCAAACCTAGCCTTTTTACCAGGTGGGTTGAGACTATGTTAATTGGGGCCTCACTGTCTATAATGGCCCGTACTTTTACCTTGTTTACAGAAATATCAGCGTAAGTACATTATGTGTAAGATTTGGATTGGAGATTTAATAAATGGATACCCATAGGTCCTGGGGTATCAAAGTATTGGTGGAGGCTTTGGCTAATCTCAGGAAAGTTGGCTTCTATAGTTTCCAGTGGCATGGAGAACTGTACACCTTTCAGTGGTAGCAGATTGCTGGACACGTTTGGGTTAGAACCAGTACATACCTCCTGAACTTGGGCAGTGTAGGGCTTGGAGATGGTCTCTATTCCATTGGCATTGATTTTCCTGGGGCAGCCTCTCCCTCAGGTGGGGATTGCATACAGGTCATCTGCTACTAGCTTATGGATAGAGTCCTCCTCAAAGTCTTTCTCCGGTAAGAATAATTCAGGAAGGGGCTGGCTAATGGTTGTAGACGTGCCTGGGATTGTTGCCTGGGGAGGTGTTGCCTCCCTGCTGATAGGCAAGGGGCTGGTTTCACTGACCTCAGGGCATTGATAGGCTGTTTCTCAATTGGGTTCCTTTGGAATGGAAAGAGGATTGGCAGATCCAGTACATACCATTACTGGCCCTCCTTCCCTTTTCCCTGCTTGGCGGGTTTGGCTACCATGACCACGTTGACAGAAGGGGAACTAGGTTTCCCTCCTTGGCATTCTGCCACAAAGTGACCTTGCTTTTCACACTTATTTCAGTTACCATAATTGTGATAGAATTTATTTTCTCCTTTCAACTTGTCTGCATCAGGTGGGGATTTGGCTGGCTTGGGATTTTGGGATTTCTCCTTAAAGTTGTTAAAACTTTTACCTGACTTTTCCTTGTTTGGGGCCTCAAACTGTGAACCAATTCTGCTGAGATAGCTGGTAATCTTCTGTATGTCATTGGACTGGTTGAGAGCTGGAAACATCACGTTAGCAAGCTCACAATAGGGTTGTAAAGCTCTGCTAATGGCAATGCGGCAATTGAGATTGGAAAGTACCCCAGCTCCAGAGAGAATCTATGCCTTGTGGTATAATTGGTTGGCAAAGTAGGAGACAGTCTCATGTTTCTTGAAGGAGATATTGCTAAACCCCGCCTTTCTGGCCTGGAGTTTAGTCTTGCTGCCAAATTCATCAATGACCGCCTGTTTGGCGTCTTTGTATGTCCACTATTCCTGTGGTAGACATGGAATGATAACGTCTATACTGGCAGGGTCCAAGGAATTAATGAGGGTGGTGACCTTCATGTGATCCAATGACTCTCTCATGGACATCTCAAATAGTCATATGAACGTTCTAATATTTCCATTACAATCAAATTTAGGAAAGTTCAATGGCTTGAACTTATGTTCAGGTACCAAAGTCTCTTATATAGGAGTGGCCATTGGTCTTCTGGAGGGAATAGAAGGAAGTCTGGTGGAGTTCATGAGTGTGAGAGGAGGCAGTGCCACAACTCCCATGGGCACATTACGTGTGTACTGAGAGCCATTACTCTCACAATCAGAACCTACTTCATGGAAATAATCAGGAGATGAGGTATTCTGACTTTCAAAAGAGGAGGCAGGGAGGGGTGACAAGCCTTGGCAAGATCTGTTACTGCCTGCTCTGCTAGCCTGAGTCTCAAGCTTTCTCAGTCTTATAGCAAACTCAAGTTCCATCTCCTTCCTTGCTGTATGTTCTTGTACCAGCTGTTCCAGTAGGTTGCTGTGGTTTTCCTCTAGCATAAGGACTGTAGAGGTGAGTGTATCATGACATTGTTTGTCTTTCATGCAACCTTTTTCCAAGTGGATGATCTGTTTGCGTGCGGATTTGAGATCCTCATAAAGCAAGCTGACAAGCTCTTGTACGCTTTTGATGGTCTCCCAAAGATTGTTTTTGTTATCCACATAAGCATTGTGGTACAGGCAACAGTGTGGGGATCAGAGGCAAGCTCTTGGGAAGCAATGCCCAGCGGGCAGGGAACTTCCCATTTCTCAGGCTGTCTAGCTTACTTGCCATTTTTTTAACATAACCCACTAGCTTGTTATAACAGTTGGTACTTCTATTGTAAGCATTGTCCAGCATAAGGCACAGAGCATCTTTATCAGGAGCCCCTTTACTCTGGGTAAGATACTGGGCCAACTTGTTAACCCTACGGGTAAGGCTAACACAGTGGGCTGTCACGTCAGTGATCCACTGTGGAGTTATGCCAGTGCTTTTTGAAGCAATTGGCAACAATGTGTCCAACCTGAGAATTTAACTATTGTACAATCTTATCCACTCTGAAGTGACATGGTTAGTGGTATCAAATAGGTTTCTCAGGATACCCTGCAATGAGTCAAAGCTGGTATTCAGCTTATTAATGATAGCTAAATGAGCTTCCTGCAATTCATTGCGGCTAGCCCCCAACTCTGCAAGTTATAAACTTTGTCTACCCAAGCATTAAAAACTTGCAGTGACTTGTTGCAAGACAAAGTATGAGAGGAAGTATTTGACTTGCCCCTTCTCCTTGTTCAGCAGCTGACTGATCTGCATGCTGTTAGCTTCCTGGTACTGTCAATATGCAGTACAAAGGTTGGCAGCATTAAGATTGTAGCTGAAAAGAGTGAACTCCATCTCCTGATGGGCCCCTTCATGTTGTCAACCATGCAGGAGTGCGCCTAGCATAGCGCAAACCTCTTCTAAGGAATACTGTCAAGGTTGGTGAGGTCCTGGAACATTGGCAGGGTCCAGGTGGAGGCAGTTGTCTTGGAGCTCAACAGCTCAGTGTGGCGTTATAGCCAAGAGGAGACTAGTGTCCCTTTTGATGTGACTAGTGTCTATGCATCCCCCATACTTATCTTCAAAGCTGGGGCGGGAAAGGGGCAAGGCAGCGCCTTGACTTGACACCAATAACAGCTTGTTTTTGTAGTGAGCACCACTGTCAAGATTTTAGAGTCTTGAGGAAAGATATTTATTATTCATTATAGTAGGGATGTTGATATAGATTGTATGAGTACAATCTTTGCTACCAATCAGGTCTTAGGAGAGGCTACAGCCTGGCAGTATTCCAAGTCCATAGGAGAAAACACACAGGTCTGCAAGTAAACAGTGGTACGTTCTACTTGGATACTTCTGACTACTAGGTGTTGGCTAGTAGTGATACAATGATAGAGCTTTTTTATCTCTATCTTCAAGGATGAATATTCTGCTCAATATATAATCAGGAGAGCACCTTATATAGAGTGGATAAGCCCTCTTGCCAGATTATAATCTGACGCTTCCAACTCTTACTAGTCAGTCTATCTGTTCCCCAGACTGCTAGTTTCAGCCCCCAGAGTTAGGCAGCCATGCCAGTCTGACATGGGACTTCATTAGTTTACCAGACCTCAGCTTAACTCATCAGCGTATTGGCAGCATCTGGTTTTTGGTTCATGCATATTCAAGTTTGGTTACCTTGTCAACTGGTTTTTTTATCATCCATTATTCTTATTAAATGACCTTCTATATTGGTCATAGAATTTGAGGTATCTCCAAGCGCAAATGTTTGGCAAGAACCATCTTGCATTATTACTTTTGGGCATTCCATCTTATTGGCTGAGATGTGTTCTGTGCTTGAGATCAGGTATCATCAAGCTTATCCAATCAGAGTTGATCCAATGAGAGGATCATAATTGAATCAGGATCAATCTTTGGAGAAATACTCAATGTACTGATTAGCTGAGGCGTGAGGCGGGATCAGCTGATGCTTTCCTTAATCTTTCCAGCTATATGGCAATTGGCTGTCTAACCAATAAGCCAGGGTAATAATAGTCAAGTCTACAATATTATTCTGGATTCTTGGCAGTCCTCAAGAACAAACATATGTTCAAAAGCGTATATGGTACTCTACACCTCATACTACCAAGTGATGATACTGTACCCTATGTCTAATCAGCACAAACAATTGACACAATCCTTTGATACCACAGAGATCTGGGACATACCCATAGAAGGCACTTGTATGAGTACCTCAAGACACGCCAATGGGGGCCCAACATTCTAGACAGCATCAAGGAAGTTCTAGACCAATGCAAAGTCTGTGAAAATTATACCCACTTAAAGGCACCCCACAAGTCAGTAATTCCAGTGTCAATCCCACAACCTTTCAAAGTTTGGTCACTGGATTTTTGGGACCAAAGCCTGGCAATTGAAAAGATAAAAATAAATTATCACAGCTATCAACTATGCAACAAGATGGTCTTTAGATCAAGCAATAAAAGAACAAAAAGGAAACAATATAAGATGGTTCATAGGCAAAGAGATCATTACCAAGTCTGGGAAACCTGAGCTCCTAATCACAGATGGAGATACAGAGCTTAAGGCTATCAAAATCAACATCTACCTTGCTAAAATGGAATAAAACACACTGTCACCAACTCAATTACCTACAAGTAAGCAGAAGAGCTGAAAGACTGAATGGTTTCCTCATAAAAGCCCTCAGCAAATTATCTGCCAACAATCCAAAAGCCTGGGTTGAACTTTTGTCAAATGAACTAATGATTTATTGTACACATGTAAACTGCAATACAGGAAAAGACTATATAAATTTGGTTATGGACACAAGCCAACCATTTTCAACACCATGCTAGGAAAATGACCAACCCTACCTAAAAAGGTACCTGTAAACAATAACCAAGATACAACAATCCAGAAAAGTACAGGAAGCAAAAGAAAAAGAAGTGGTGGAGAGGGAAGCAATATCACCCTAGGAAGAAAGATTACAAGTAGAAGATGAGATTTGGGTAGTAAATCAGATTTGCACAAGTTGGAACCAGGATTGAGAGAGCCCAATGTTGTCATGAAAGTAAAGCTAAACAGCACCTACCTTGTGAAATGAATTAATGCATGTACGGGATTGAAACTTATAGACCATGACTTACTCTGCATCTGTAAGGCAAGGAACACCCAACATCATTCCTGGCTACCTGTTCCCAATACTAAACTGGATCAACAACAAGCTCAAATCCCATACAACCTTAAGAAATTTCCTAAAGCTCTGCTTTCCAGCACCCCAGGGGAAGATGTCGCAACATCTACAATTTCTCCCTTTTGGGAAAACAATTCCCAAGAAATCCCTTGACTAACAAATAATCTGTAGCACACTTATCAGAAATTTATTTTATAAAGGGATCAAACATTTTGAATCCTAAATGGAACATTACCTGGACAAGCCCCATGACTACTGTTGGGAATTTTGACCAAGCAACGATGCCAACTATGACAGAGCTCACAGATTGGGACTGTTACAACCAAATCCATAAATTAGTAGTACAAAATACAATGATAATAATTATGATGGAGCTTGTGGATATGAATTGCACCTACCAAATTACATAAATTGGTAGTATAAACTATATGCATATTGGATCAGCAGTAGTCTGCTGACCTGAGCCTTAAACTAGCCATTTATAAGCGCTGCTGCAGCACTTTAAAAATACACAAGCGCTGTGCCGCCGCCTAGCAATTGGATTAGGCGCCAAAGCGCCAAACCACTTTTACTTCAAGCGCTGTTGCGCCAACTGAAAATTATTGCAGGCGCCAAGGTGCCACTTTAATTTTACATCAAACGCCAAGACGCTGGGTTTGATTCCCCATAATCTGAAATTCCCATATTTATCACATTAATAAGCATTAAGAAAGCAGTATGCCAGAGAAGTAGGAAGTGATCCTGAAGTACTAAATTATTCCATGTCAGCAAGGATTACCTGTGCTGGGTGAAGATGAAAATATTCTATTGGTTGACGTGCAATAAGCGCCAAACCTATATTAATAATTACCCAAATTAGGGGTGTGTTAGAATGTCCTAGAAGGCATTGCTAGCAGCCCAGAGATTACCCTTGCAGAATTTATAAGAAGAATTAATCATTTACAATAAAATTATCTTTGAACCATCTTTATTTTATCCTTAATCTGGTTGATCTTTATCCTAATCCTTAAGTGCTTCTGCGCAATCAGAAGCCATTGCTGGGCAATAATCATGGTTCTGTTCAATCATGGCTCTTCTGATACAATACTACTCATATCCTCACATATGACTGTATTCTGGCAAATGTCCTGTTCCCTATAATCTCAAATAATTGTGGCGCTGTAATGCAAAAATTGCAACAACTACCATGACCGACATGGACAATATGTGACTATCCATGATACTATATAATACTCTATTTTCACATAAATTAAAATATTATACTTTAAATTTACAATTTAACTTGTTTTATATACTTCTGAGAAGTAATTAATCAACACTAGTGATTTTGTGCTAGATTGACTACAGGCCAGCTTGCTAATGGGCCAACATAGATTTTTTCTCAACAGGCTTAATTTACTAAAAAAACTGGGCAGAATTGCATATTTGTCTCTTGTCTGAGTCAATTGTCAAAGACAAGGGAAAATAAATCTGATTCTGATTATCTGTTATTTTTACTTTTAGTTTCTTAAATTTAATTGACCGTAGCTGTGATGATTCAAATATTGAGATGTTTTGTAGGCATGGGCTGATGTTGGCCAATTAAAGAAAGGTTTCCTGAGAGAGGCAAATGTTTGTGGTTTTGTTTGTTTGGCCAGTGTAGTATCTGGCGTTTTTCTTTGAGGTGGTTATGGTTTGGTTTTTTCTTTGGGGTGTTATTAAGGTGGCCTCTTTCTAGTGCATTTAAAGGATATATAAGTTTCTTACCCTGGGATGGATCAGCAAGGTAGCACTGAAATCCTGATCCCAACTGGGATGAGAATATATTTGGATAACTTTACCTAGGATGGAGGTAAAGTTTATCTTTCTATTACTTTAGAGTAGCTTTAAGAAGGTCTTGAAGTTGCTGGACAAGAATATATATCTTAGAATAATCATCATTATGGCTTTCTAGAGAAACAGCTTCAGAACTTAATGATTTGGAGGTATCTAGGAAGTAAAGTTGGTTACCTTGCGCCTGAAATCTCAACATAACCATGTGTTGAACAAAAACAGCCATAATACATGAAGTATGTTTGCTTCTGATGACCTAAAGTGTAGGTCACTTATGAGGGTCAAGTTCAAATTGATTCACTTGGTGATACTTACTACTCAAGTCTGAGGTATTGGCTGATGGGAACTACCAGAAGGAAGCTAGGAAGGAAGCCATCTGTAAAGGCTTCTGTCAGGGATCCAACCAGTGGTGGGTTCCTGAGAACTTGCGGGTGAACGGCCCTTGGGCCCAGCAGGGAGAGCCCACCACAAGATTGGGGCTAACTTTAAAATATAAGATACCAATTTTCCAAGGACTGCCCAAGGTCCGCTTACAGGCACTATAGAATCAATCAGTCTGGTGAGGGTGATATACATCACCCCAAATATCTGGATGGAAGTGGATTCATTAGTGGCAACAGATTCTTGTGGGTGGTCAGTCCGCGGGGTGAGGGGCGGTCTCATTGGAACCAAATATGTGGACAGGAAGTTATACTTGTCGCAGAATAGTAGAGGAGACCAGATAATTTTGGTGCCTTCTCTGTAAAGGACTTCTGTCTCTCTAGTTCTATCTTCAGGGTTGTGGATTAGGATTTCCTCTAGAGTAAACTCTGAATAGCTGGGTTAGGTGGGTACTCGGTGAAATGTACTGGGCCAAAGGGAGCTCCTGGTGGATGGTAAAGGTCAGGCGGCTGGTCCGCAGTTTCTTGGGGCAGGTGAGCGTGGGGTGCAGAACTGCAAGACATAGGCTCTAAATGAAGAAGAACTGATAACAAATAAGGTATGATCTGGTTGAACCAAAGGTTCATGTCACTTTATTGCAAGAATGGCAATGTGCATTTCCTGGCAGTCCAGGGTATAAGTATGCCCCTCTGTCATGGTAAAACTTTCACAAATTCTCTTGGCCCGGGGTTTCCCGTTTACTAGGTCTTCCCAGTCCTTGGTGACATCCATTGCGGGGGTTATTTCATTGGTTGGCTTGAACTGTGAATGCTTGAATTTCCTAGTTGGGTTATGGGGTTGGTTGTCTCTGGGTGGCCCACATTCTATGGGAAGTTTCTCTGTCTCCCCTTCCAAGTGGGCCTGAGTTATTTTGGGATCTATGGCTAGAAAGGCCCACTGATTGGTTGATTTAACAGAAACCTTTAGTGTGGGAGGTGTTGATGTAGGTGAATTAGATTCATCAAGCTTCAAAGGAATTTCTTAATTCAAATCCTGCTCTGGTTATAGCCCAAAAAACTGCGGGCAGCCAGCCCTGCGGGCTGCCAGCCTGCAGGGGATCAGGGTTCAAATCCTGTAGTTGAGGCTTTTCAATAATCATAGTCAATAGGAGTTTGTCACTTTTGAAAGCTTCAGAAGTTGTTAAATAGCTATGTGGGATGCTATGCTAGGAGAAAAAGCTTGGAATAGTTTGATGAAATGCTTCAACATTTCTCCAAAGTGGTGCAATAGAGAAAAAAACAGGGCAAAGCGGGTAAGGGAAATATTGAATTATGCAAACAAAATTTTCTCCAAAGTAGGTGGTTTACAGCAAAAAAAGTGGAAAAGTATGGAAAAAAGTAAGTCCAGGCAACTAGGAGTTTCTCTGAGTACAATGATTAGTGTCAATGGAAGCAGGGCAGCATAGTAAATCTGCAAGAGTAGGTGCTTCAAAGTCTCTCTAGGATTGGGTTGCCAGAGGAGTAAAAGGCCAAGAAAGACAGAAACCTAATGGCTACGGTTTCAATCCCTAAAGGAAATTGAGTGAGAAAAGCTGAAGAAAACACAGGAGAACAAAGCAACTAGTATTCTCTTAAAAAACAGGCAAGTTCAAACACGGCAAAAAGTTGAAGCAAATGTGGAAATTTCTTGGCACTCAAGGGAGAAAACATTGATGGTTCACTCAGTGAAAAGTTTTCTGCCTATTTGGGCTTTGGAAAACTGGGAAGTGTAGCAAGGTGCTTCAGATGTTGAAGACTGAAGCTTATTTTAATGATGATTTTTAATTGATTAAATAATTAAAAGCTTATTGAGAAATATTTGGAAAGAGAAGGATGATGCAATGAGATTTATTTGCAGTAAGCTTATAAGCTTATTTTATTCTGGGAAAGTGAGAGCACAGATAGTTTAAGCTTTTGAGAAAAGCACCCTAAATTGGATTTAGCCTAAGACAAGATGAAGTTATATATACTGGTTGGCTAAACAAGGTTCAGAGGCATTTTCTTACTAGAAATATTGATTTTTAAACACATATTTTGGTTTTAAACTTTATGATTTATTCCCATGAAAAAAGTAGAGATGGTTCTAATGACTTCCAGAGCAGTAGTTGGCCCCCAAAAGTCTGCAAACAGTTGCATTTACAGAAAGTTTCTAAGAATATCTCCCTTCTGTTAATAAATACTTGTTTGAACCCTAGCCAGTTTATAGTATTATGATACTATATTATTTTTCTCATATCTTCTATCCCAATGTTAGACCAGAAGCATTTTAAATTCAACAGTGTGGAAGGTTTGTACAAAGCCAAAGTCCTAGTGAGGAGTGAGCTGGAATGTCTGGAGGACTTCTCCTGACCCCTAGAGGAAAGGACTTCTTGGGCAAGGAATTTGAGACTATATTCCAAGATCTGTACACTCCTCCAGAAGAGATAACTCAGTTTTTATGATGGTCCATTGATAAGATGTCAGAATGTTGATGGAAAAGGCAATTTAAAAGATTTATGGGCTCCAGGCTAGGTAAAAGGCAGGAAAGTGGAGGAATGTCACTTGAAGGATTGCATCCCAACTGTCATGAATCACATTTCAATAATTGTATTGAAAACCCAAAAGTTGAACCCCAGTTTCCTGAAGGCAGATTGAACCCCCCAGAACGGTCCAGGACCCGCCAATCTGTTAAGTCACAGGCTCAAATTGTTAAATTTCTCTGCAACCCACCAGCCTACTATGGAGGATTCCCTGAATAGTTGCCAGATTGCCGCCAAACTGGTGCCACTGAAGACCTGTGCCTACGCAGGAGACGTGATCTGCCTAAAGGAGGTTGGGGAAGGACCCATTACTACTCCTGTCAATAAACCCCAGCCGCTGCCAGTCTCCAGTCCAGAAAAGTATTGCAATTGGCCGGCTCAGGTGACATGGTGGACAATAGCGGCAAAACTAAGCATTACCACTTCTGTTCCCAAGAACCAGTCCAGCCAAAACCCTCCAAACTGGTGCCACTGAGGACCTGGACCTACGCAGAAGCTGTGGCTTGGGCAGTACACCCTACTAGCCCTGCCAATGAACACCAACTGTTGCTAGTCCCCAGTCCATAAAGAGGAATGCAATTAGCCTGCTCAGGTGACATGGGGAACCAAAGCAGCAAAATTGAGCATTGCCACTTCTGGACGCCAGAGAGTACCCAACCAGGACCAGATGCTCTCCAGACCCTAAGTCAAGATCCATGCCCCACTGGCAAACTGCCCATGGATCTGATGCCTGCAAAAAGCAAAAACACAAAAACAAATGGTATAAGAATGCTGGCAGTGTGGTGATGATCACATTGTCATTTTTGATAATAAAGTTTTATGAACCTTTGGTTTGAAAAAATCTTACCTTATCTAGTCTTAGTGATCTTCCATCTTAACTCTGTTCAAATAGACCATCAGGCAACTGCCCCTGGAGACTAACCTGCCAACCCTTCCCAGGCACTATACTGTCCCCCAGGCGCCCCCTTTGGACCTGTGCATTTTACCAAATACCTGCCCTCCCAGCCTACGTGGAGTACAACTTGGAGACTGTCCTCATTTCCAACTCATTGGCAAGGACTAGAGAAACCAAATACATAGGACGTGAAGGAAAGTGGTACAAAAGGCCTCCAAGATTGTTCAAAGACAAGTACAACTATCTGCCTGCCTATTTTATTCTCATGAATCCACCCTTAACCCCGCAACCTGAACGCCCAATTGAGACCCCCACTGCTGCAGAGACTACTTCCACCCAACTGTTTGGAGTACTCTATATCATTCTGATAGTAATGGTGGATTCCATGGTCCCTAACTCTGGACCCTGGTCCTTACTCAGGCAATCCATATCTTACATTATCAAGTTAGCACCCATTCTATAGTGGTCTTTACCCACCGGCTTGGCCCCACCCCATCCCAAGCCGCCCAATGCCTCTTCCTATGCCTGGTTTCCTGACACCAACCCAACCAGGCCCTTTAAAAGATCCTTGACACCCCATGGCAACCTCCTTGGAGAAGAGCATCACATGTATGGACTCCAACCTGCAGAAAATCAAACAAGGCCTTGGGCCCAGTTGGGGTGCCTCTATTGATAAATTACTTGAGCCACCCAAAGACCTCTTGATTGGGTTTAGCAATAGGGAATATGTGGGAAGGAATATTAGTCAGATAGGTGCTGTGGCCAATTTTTGCAGGTCAAATATCATAAATTTCTGAATCCTTGGAAACTCCTTGAGAATTCCTGCCAATTTGCAGATTCTAAATATTTCAATACAATAATGCTAATAAACTCTGGGATAATGCACCTGATATGATCTTGTACCAACCAGAGAAAATCAAAGAATGTGACACTATTGGGGGACCCTTAATCAACTGATACTGTTCTAAGCTGCAGGGACCAAGAAGCACTACCATAGAATATGTTTGGGACCAGATAGTTACATGTTGTGCTACACCATCCTTAGACCCTTCTTGGCCCACTCATGCTTAGCTCTGAGTGAAGAAGAAAACAAAGATATTTATATATAGAAGAATTAAACATTGCTAGTCTACTTTAGGGTCAGATAGGTTTTGGTGTAAATACAACAATCTTCAATTATCTTTTTGCTCTTTCTGTTATACAGAGAACCACCCAATACTTTTCATGAGAAGCCTAAATAAACCAGTGTTTTGTACAAAAAAGTATTGAAAACAGAAATACCAAACTCTTTATCCAGAATTAATTGATCAGAGAGAGAATCCATGTGGTAATCTTTGGCTACCCACTATTTGATTGCATCAATATGCACAGGCTGAAAGAGTTTTGGCTGTTTTTTAGACTTTGTAGATTTTGGCAGTTTGGCTGGTGTCACCATATTTGGTTTTGAGTCTGATGATATATCTGGTTGCAACACCAAATCAAGACATAATATCCCAAACAGCCATTACTATGTTTAAGCAATTGAGGAGAGCTTCATGATCACTATCTGTCAACCACTATGGCTCTTGGTGGGTACCGCAGCATCCAAGCTATTGGGCTCAGCACACGGGATAGAGACCTTCATATAGAAAGTGGGATCACTATTGCTTGTGGTGGCGCTGTCTATTGTTGCATACACCACAGGCGCAGAGTGCTTTTTAGTGGTGGCCAATGGCTCATAGGATGTATTAAAAACGCGGGGCAGGAAATAGTAACCCTGGGATCCAGAGTGTGTGGCTGTGTTACAACTGGGCAAACAGTGGAAGTTTATATAACCTCATTGCTCCCAATAACCCTGATATAGGAGACTTTGGTAGAAGGCCTTAATAGTGGCTCCTATCTTGGATTCAAGCTACTGTTCCTGGCATATAATGTGGTAGGTGATTGGCTGGCTTTGATGCCTTGAGAGGCCTGTGTATTATCCTTGACTTCCTCAATCTGTGTTCTAGGTCTATTCTTGGACCCTCTGGGGCGTCCTTGTGGATAGGCTGTTCCACGGCCTGGTGTGGGAGCTGGTTAGGAATAGGATGGTCTGTCCATAAAAATAAAATAAAATAAAAATATCTATATTTT
This sequence comes from Entomophthora muscae, assembly GCA_014839935.2. Lineage (NCBI taxonomy): Eukaryota > Fungi > Entomophthoromycota > Entomophthoromycetes > Entomophthorales > Entomophthoraceae > Entomophthora > Entomophthora muscae. Next base: position 486,849 of record QTSX02006402.1, read on the forward strand.
AGATTAAATATGTGTTATATTTAGATTTTTAGTTTAGTTTTGGGGTTTTTGCTCTTGATTTAGCCTTGAATAGTATCACAGTTACTGTATTAGTGATTTAAAGCATATAACATTTTACTAGAGCCTTTTTTAGACAGCTTTACATTTTAATTAATTTTTGTGTCTAAACATGGTGTCAAGATTGATTTTTTCATTTAATTTTAGTTATAGTGTAGCTTCTGAAGAGGGTTAATGTTTTCTAGTTTACTTAATGTGTATTCAAAGTTGATTTAAGTTACCAAAATTATTTTTTGAGTTTACAAGTAGCATTCATTTGTGATTTGAAATTTTGTTTGTGGATTTGACAATCCTGTGATTTCAAAAAACATAGTAAACTTAATGAAAAGGCAACCTCCAGAATTAACTCATACAGCATGGAACATCCTCCATGTCAACAATTTCAATAATTTTTTTTACTTTATCTTTTATAATTTCAATTAAAAGCTCAAAATAAAAAATCAAACATTGCTTTTATAATCAGTGTCAGTTATTTAATCCAGAAAAAAATATTCTTTAATATTGAAAATAAGAAAAATATTTTTGAGTATTGTAAACATGGAGGATGTTCCATGCTGTATGAGTTAATTCTGGAGGTTGCCAATGAAAATGGTTAAAGGATTTAAACACTTCAAATCTGATTACAGTTGATTCTTTGTCCACTTGAAACATGCAGTTTGACTTGAAATTTTCAAAGTGTTTATGAGTTCCTGAAGTTTAAAATATTCAAATAAAAATACAAAGAATTCAATTCAATTAAAAAAGGCCATCCTGAAAATGAAATTTAAAATTTGGATTAAGGATTTGAAAATTCCAAATTTCTATCTTTAGGTTCTGAATTAAAAACTTCATTTTGATTATTTCTGCTTTTTGTTTGGATTTTTTGTTGTTATGTTGAGCCATTTTGCCTATTAATACACAAAATCCCTATTAAAAGTGCATATATTTTACACTGATACTTGGATTTTGCTTAAATCTGAGTCCATTTTGTTTAAATCTATACTATTTTTGCTTATTGCCATAGCTTTGAAACCTAATTTATATTTGATTATTTCTATTTTCATTCTTTTTTAATCATATTGGTTTGTTTTTTTTAGATTATACTACCAATAAAAAGTACCAAGTTTATAATACCCTGTGTCTGCTTAAATTGATAAGCTTCAGCACATTGTTGTTTTTATAAGCATATATTTTATTATTACAGGCTCTATTTTTTGCACCCATAAGAAACATTTGGATGGCATAAAAGGAGTTATAAATTTGTAACTTTAACTGTAGGAATATAAGCCATTTATCTATAAACATAAGGATTAAAGAGGTATAGCCTTTACCTACTATTTCAGCTGGGTGTCATATATCCCCACATGTACAAATCAAGCTGGGCCCAGGTCTATCTGGAGTACCACACTTGAAAAATCTCCTGAGCCACCCAAAGACCTCCTCAATTGGGATATAAATAGAGAGAACACTAAAAATGAATAAGAGTCTTATTTGGCCTGTACCCTTAAGAGATAAGTGGGACAAGGAGCTCCCTAAAGCAGGAAATTTAGGTGGGACAATCAGATATTGAGAAAAAGCACCTTAGCAAGAAATTTTAAAGTATATGATACAGTAGTTTGAAACCAAACTAAGGAAATCTGGCAAGGCTAATTAAAATCAGAATCATAAAAAGCATTTGGAGAGAGAAATCATAAAGTAAGAATATTAGTAAGTGATATAGATGGCTGATCACAAGATATCAGCTGAGCTTAGAGCAAAGCATAACAGAATAGTGGAAAATTCTTCTAGTATAGGACCAGAGGCCAATGTTGCAACTGAACCAATGACAGTCCAGTATTTGATTGGGGAAGACAACAGCTCAATAGAAAGGACAAGAATAATAAGAATAATATGAGGTTCATTAATTAGTATTATAACTAATATATTTTATGGGGAGAGCCACAAGGCCACCAGGGGGTAGCATGGTGGCAGGTTCCAGGTAAGTTTTGGGACTAAGGAATAACCTGTGTGGGATCAGCAATGTTGAATTGGCAGCGCTCCTAATTAGGAGATAGTGCCCAAAACTCAACATCACCTCCAGATTGATCCATGCCGTTACATATTTCATGGGGCAACTCATCAAACAACCCCTGTGTATTGTGAGATATATTAGCGGCAAGAGGGGAATCTTGATTGCAACACCCCCTTTCCCCCTGCTTGTTGTCAGGCACCAGTATTGGAACCTGTGGAAGGTCAGGAAAGGTCCACACAAAGATTTTTTGTGTGGGGATGGCGCAGCAGGGGCTCAAGCAATCATGGTGAAGTGTCTTGGTGTTTCCTTGGGCATCTTCAATCCAATAGGTGTGATTGTCATAGACTGCGGCTATCTTGAAGGGCCCTAGGTAGTTGGGTTCCAACTTGGCCAAATTGGGATTGAGGGTGTAGACAGGATCACCTATAGCGTACATGGCTTCAAGGTGCTTTGTCCCTCCTTCAATTTGTTTGTGTTCAATTCCTTGGGCTTTGGCACACCATTGATTCAGGGATGGAGTCGTCAACAGGGGGCTTCCTGGGAACTTTAGACCATAACTTCCCCTGTTCAACTCCTGTCAGACTGTCAGGTGTTCCAAAGGCCAAGGCACTGGGACTGAACCTGATGCCCCTGTTGATTCTCACTTGTAAGATAAGTAGGGCAGTGGGAGGGTGTTCAGTCCACGTGGTATTGGGGTGCTCCTGTGAGAGCTTGGCAATTAGTTGGACCAGAGAACCATTTAAGCGCTCTACTGTCCATTGGCTTGAGGATGGCAGGGAGTTGTGACTATTCTTTGGAGGGCATTCTTGGCGCAGTACTCCTTCATGACTTCCCTACAAGATTGGGTCTACCATCTGTGATAAGGCGTTTGGGTTGCCCAAAGCTGGCCATAATTTCCTTACCAATGAAGCGGGTGATGGTGGTATGATTAATGGTTGTCCACACTATTGGCCAACAGGTGAAGTAATTGATGGCTGTGATGATGTACTTCTTGCCTAGTCTGGCCTTGGGGAGAGGCCCAACAATGTTGAGGACCCACTTCTTGAAGGGTTTCATATATTTGATGAGCAAGACAGACTTGGGGGTGCAGGTTTAGATGTATTCTTTTTACACAACACACACATTTTGAGGAGGTCCAAGATGTCTTGGCGCATACAAGGCCATCAAACCTTACACTTCATGATTTTGAAGAGGTTATGCCCTCTGATGTGGCCCAATGTGTGGTGGTAGTATAGTATGGTATCCTCTCACTGGGTGGTGGGAATGTAAGGCGTCTTCTCACCTGTCTCTTCCTGGTGGCAGATGTTGCCAGAATCTGTGGTAAACTGACTTTTGTTGTCCTTCAGCTTGGAGATGGTTACTGAGTTAAGGCCTTTTTAACAAGTTGCTTCAGGGTGGAGGTACAAAATTGGTCAATCTGGGTCCAAGCTGTCATCCCTGGTGATAGATGCTATATAGAGGTGTGAGAGGATGTCAGCTGTGACAAGTTCCTTCCCAGGCTTGTACTTGATGCACAACTGGTAGGGGGATAGATGCTCAACCCAGCCTTATTGGCAGCGTGTCAATTGGGATTGAATGTTGAAGTATTGAAGTGACTTGTGATCTGTCAGGACACAGGGTGGGAAGGTTTAAGGGATTCCATCCCTTACACAAAAAAGGAATCAAATCTTGGGACTCTGGGTAAAACTGGAGAGGCAGAAATTGCATTTTAAATGCAAAATCTGAAATTAATAATAATAATCAAGCCTTGGTATTAGCCTGTTTGAAAACACATTTGAAATTGATTATTGAATGTGTTTCTTTGATCAATATTGGATACAAGAGCAAAAAAAAGTGTAGAATCAAAAGCCAAAACATAAATTCTATTCTAAACCTGGATGAAAACACTCCAAAAGTTGAGGACAATGACAGGAACACTGATTCAGCATTTGAGATCAGCTCTGATAACTACCATACAGCAAATCAAGTTAAATTAAATTTAAAACCATCCCCAATTAATTAATCAGAGACCTAGTAGACCAATCAAAGGCAGCAAACCAACCAAGCCAGAGAAATAACACTTATCTGGGTCCAAAACACTATCTCCACCATAGTCCAGAAGAATACTGTATCCCAATAATCCAACCAAGCTCTTCTTGCATTGCAGGCTGCAGCCTATTGCAGGCCTGCAAAGCAATACTTTCCACCCTAAACTTTTAGGATTGTCTGTTAAACTCTATGATCCCTCCTTCACTTGATCTCAGTATTTAAACTGAGAAATTTCCCCTTTCCAAATTGCTCCAACAATTTTCTTATTCCTATCCAACCAATAAATCTATATTTTCAACTTCTAAAAACTTGATTATTAGATTCAAAAGGTTCCCCCTTCAACAGCATGAAGTTCATCTTTTTTATGGGCTTTTTGTGTGTTAATTAGTCATGGGCAAGCCAATTTGAACTTCAAAACCTCTGAACCAACTTCCACTGATAAATCAGAAGACTCAATTTGGTATTGTTTTGGACCATACCACTGCCATGCCCCATATGTAGAAACAGCACAATTCCCTCCCATTACCCACCCCAAGACCCCTTGGTTAGTTTTAGGATATACCAGCATATATTATCTTCTAACCACTTCACTCCCTTCCTGGGGAGATTCCACTTATTTGGTCACCTACTGCACATGTTAATTATAGGAATTCCAGTAGGGTCCACTCAAGTCAAATTCAACTTAGGAGCTCTCCTTCATTCTATTGAAGAGAGAATTCCCAATGAGTGAATCCCTGACAGAAGGTGGCTCCTTCCAGGTAACAACGTCATTTCTTGATGCAGTGAACAATTGCTGCTAACTCTTTGTCATACATTGTGTAGCGTTGCTATGAGTCAGTGAGCTTCCTGGATTTGTAGGCCACAGAGAGGAAGAAAACTTACTCAGTTTCCACCCATAGCACAACCCCTATGGCTCTGCCAGAGGCATCAGTCTCAAGTTTGTACTGGAAATTCCAATTTGGAAATTGTAGTATAGGTGTGGTTGTGAGCGTTTGCTTCAACATCACAAAGGCCTGATCTCTTTTGGGTGTCCAGTGGGAGCGCTGTTTGGTGTTTAGAAGCTTGGTGAGAGGTGCAATGAGTTCTCTGCAGTTTGGGATAAACTTTTCCACATAGGCAACAGTACCCAAGAACATACACACCTGGTTCACATTGATGCGTGGTGGCATGCTGGTGATTGCCTTTATCTTGGCAGGGTTGGACTTTATCCCTTGGGCTGAGATAGTGTACCCTAGGAATAAAAGCTCTTGCCAGATAAATTCACATTTGGAAGGCTTGGCCTTTAACTGATGTTTACAAAGGGTGTTGAGTACAGCAAAAAGGTGTTAGAGGTGTGTGGTTTTATCTTGATTATAGACAATAATGCTGTTGAGATGCACAACAACAAACTTTCCAATCAGGTCTTCAAAGACTTTATTCATCAGTATGATAAAGGTGAAGGAGCGTTGGTCATTCCAAAGTTCATGACACGTCACTCAAACAACCCATAGTGTGTGCAAAAGGCAGTTTTTGCCTCACCCCCAGGCACAATGTGGACCTGGTTGTACCACACAGTGAGATTGATCTTACTGAAGACCTTTGCATCCGTAAGTGTATCAAATAGGTTGTAAATTAGTGGCAAGGGGTACCTTTTTTGACTGTCACTTTGTTAAGTGCACAATAGTTGGTTACCAGTCAAAGGGACCAGTCTTTCTTGGCTACAAATAATACTGTAGCCTCATATGGTGAGAGGGAGGGGCAGATGAAGCTCTTATTGAGTGCGTCCACAAGGTGTTGACAAAAAGGTTTGTCTTCCTTGGGCTTCAAACAATAGAGGGACCATACCTTGGGCAGCAATCCTTGTAACTATACAGCATGTTGTATTTCTCTTGGAGGGGGCAGCTGGTCTAGAATTTTGCTGAAGACATCCTTGTACTCCTTGAGAAGTGATACTAGTGCTGGTGGTAGTGATGTGGTTGAGGGGGAAGGTTTTGTGGGTTCAGAGCAAATGACTTCCACTGAACAATGGTTAAAATCTAGCCTCCCTCACTTGAAGCTGTAGGGACCAGTCTCTGTGATTCAAAAAAACACGGTTTCATGAAGTGACTTGTTCATTTTGATGGGATATATTTGGAAACCTACCCCATTCCAGTTGAGTGTGATCACAGAGGTGTCCCAGTTAATGTATGGTCAATTATGAAGGAGCCAGTTGAGGCCAGCAATGGCATTGTGGCTGAGCCCTGCCATTATTGCCCCAGAGAGCTTAACCTGGATGTTCCCCATTCTCACAGAGAAGTGTAACGTCTCATGCGTGATGAGCACCCTACAGGAGTTGGCCACATGTACTGCCTTGAAGCAACTGGGTATTTGGTATAGCTGTTGGGAGTCTTTGAATTCCTAGTTGACCATAGTGTCATTGGCCTCAGTATCTACCAAAAGTTTGTGGATTCCCACAGAAACAAAAGGGGTAGGTCAAGCAGGTGATTTTATTTGATGAATGACTGTCTTGGAGGACAGGGTTGTCACTATGGACTTGGAACATGTCTAGGGCCTCCACCTTGTGTAAGCTGTAGTTTCAGGGATTCTTGGCAAGGAGAGATTGATAGTGCATGCCAAGCGGGGTTGCAGAGCCTCTTGTATCTACAACCCCCAGGTTTTTACCAAATCCTCAATTTGAGCCAACTGAAGCTCCTCCTTGCGGGGGTGCTTGGCCCCATTTTCCTGCTGACAAGATTGGTGGAAGCCTACTTGGTGTGTGAGCGCTGCTGGGCGCAGGACAAGGTTGGGAGGGCATTGTTGGATCTTTGGAATCCCATTGAGGCCTGATTGTTGGCCTCCACAATAGCCTTGTAGCATTATTGACAGAAGTGCAGCACCCTACAGGAACTCATTTACAGATGTGGGGCTTTAGCTCATTGACAATGAGAGTGAGTAGCATTGCATTTCCATCAGTGATGGCTTTGGTAGCAGTTGCAAGTGCTTGCTGCCAGGCTGTGAGGTACTTGGGGACACTGGATGTCTGCTTGATAGCAAGTAGAGGGGTTCCTACTACAATGTATGAGAAGGTCTTGCTGTAGCAGGATCTGGCGGCATCCCTGAAGGTGGTCCAAGTAACTTTGTGTTTTTGTCTGGCCCAGTTGATGAAACATACCATGGCAGGACCTGTGAGGCGCCCAGAAATGGTGGCAACCCACATAGGTTCTGGTACTTGGCAAATTTGGAGGCAGGTTTCTATGGAGTGGAGCTAACTGACAATGTTGGCCCCTTCCACACCATCTGTAAAGGACTCTAGCTGGAGATTCAGCATACATTGAGAGAGGTCCAACTGTGGCAGTGTGGCACTGGTGTCACGCTGCCCTAGACAGAGATAACTATAAAGGCTTGTGAGTACCAACTGGTCCTGGTAGATAATGTATCCCTCAGGATGTCTGTAAAGTTCTGAGGCCCAATGTTAGCTCTGGACAGAGATATATTCTCCAGATCCACAAAAAAGGCGGGCTGCATGCAGGAAACCCCTCTCCAAAACCTGGAGGACCTGGCCTGCACTGTGAACAAGCAATTGTGCTGGCCTTTATGGCCAAAACTTCTCACCCTTTTTGGAGTCCCCTCCAACTATGGAGAAGACTTTGATCCAGCTAGATTGTTTACTTTCCTGGTCTTGCCTTTCCTTGAAACAATTGGTAGGACAACTGGAAAACACAGACCCCATTTTAAAGGGTTTTTCTAACCTGCAGCCCAAGAAATTTGAGGATAAACGTCCACAATTAGTGGAATCCCAGACAGACATTTCCTCCTGCCTGTAGGTACTCAGCCCAAAGGAAATTGTTCTGGGGCCATTACAGTTGTGGTGTTGAAGGCAGGCATTGGGGGTAATGTCAGGCCTGAGTCCCTGGAATTTACTTAGCCAATAAGGTGGCCTCTCCTTACACTTGGTCCTGTTGCCCCTATTTCTTGGGCCCAGGCCATGGATAGATTAGGCTGCTACTTCTAACTGGTTTTCCCTTTTATTGCTTCCCAAAAACCCCTCTTATAATGCCCCTGGTACCATCATCCCTCCTATGCATATAATGGAAGCAAGGGCTATCAGGCCCCTTGCTTACCAATTCCAATTATCAAATAAAGCTCCTGATTTTGCAAATTTATTTGTATTTGTGTAGTTTTATTAGATAAAAAAGATTATTTTCCTGGCTCCTGCTGTTGTCCCTCCTCCTGCTTTCCTCTGGTCCGCCTGCTCTTCCCTGCTGTTTGCCTTCCCGTCCGCCCGTGTTTTTTTGTTAAGATTTAATCCAAGAGAATCTGAACTTGGTTCAAACCCTGGTAAGAATTCTAGTGGTTGAAGTCTGTCTACCTGGAGGTTTTTTTAAATTCTTCTGCAAAAATGTTGTCTCTTTTACATAAGGAACTTTTGGTGACTATGATATCCATCTTCCTGTTGTTATGTACCACAACCCCAGGTATTTGGAATAAACTTTCTTTGGCTGCACAAAATTCTTTTCACAATCCTGATCTGCTCTTCAATTCCCTTTTTCATTTGACTTGGGTTCCCACCATCCTTAACACGCTTGTCAAGTTATCTTGGATAGGTATTTATCCTGAGAACCTTCCACCCTTTCCAAAGCCAGGGACTGATGAATCCCCTTTCCTGGACCCGCACAACACCAAAATTGTGACAGTACCAAATCACTCCCTCCCCTCCCTGCATCAACTTCCTCCTATGGATCCAGATTTCCCTCCCACCTGGATTGTTCTCTGTGGTTGCTTACTGGTGCCTTGGTTATGGCCTTGAATGCCTATTTCCCTCCCCTATCTTGACTGGTCTCTTTTGAGAGGCCTCTTTGAATGGTCATTCCAGTCCTGCAATTAATGGTGTCATGGTGGATGGTTCCATCAGGATGGGAGCCAGACTTTCTAGTCTAGCCCCCTCTCTTACAATGTCCCTGTTGGGAATATGGATGAAGGTTTCCTGGTGTGGAGTAGCCATACATCCCATACTCCTCCTTTCTTGAGGGAATTTTCTTTTAGGTAGGTTGTGAACCTACCGCTGCTACCACTGTTGCAACTGAACCAATGATAGTTCAGTATTTGATTGGGGAAGACAGCATTCAAATAGAAAGGACAAGAATAAGTAGAATAAGATGAGGCTTATTAATCAATATTGTGACCAGTATACTATATGGGGAAGCCACAAGGCCATCAGGGGGTGGCACAGTGGCAGGTTCCAAGTAAGGTTTGGGACTAAGGAATAACCTGTGCGGGGATCAGCAATGTTGAATTAGCAGTGCTCCTTTTTAGGAGATAGTGTCCACAACTCAACATCATCTCCAGATTGATCCATGCTTTTACATATGTCATGGGCGACTCATCAAACGCCCCCTGTGTATTGTGAGATATGTTAGCAGGAAAGAGGAGAATCTTGGTTGTAACTCCAAGATACTCTAACATGATGTATTTGAATTATTAAGTCTCTTTATGCAGGTAAAGCTGGCTAGTGCTCAGGGAGGGAATTCAAACCATCTAACCTTTCATTTTGGTGATCCTCATCCACCCATTTGTTACCATAATTGTTCAGCCACATGATAACCAGTTTTAATATCATTTTTAGCTGTAATTGATCCTTGAAAATGATCAGGGTCAAGTTACAGTATATTTAGCCTAAAAGCTAAACATATTATCTAAGAAAAAATATTATTATTTTGTTTTCTTCTCAATTTCCCTGCATGGGTGATCTAGTTGTCAAAAGAATAAGTTTATAGAGGTGAGGTGAAGGGTACTAAAGTAGATGGGAGAGGCATGTTCTGATTGATCAATTGTATTAATTTTACCCTAGGGTTAGCAGAAGAAATTTATGGCCCATCAATTTCATAATGGTTAACTTTCTGCTACCCCTGTGGGCCAGGCACCTACCTTGCTGGGTAGTACATAGTGCAATATTAGAGGTCCATAATTTTGGGGGAAGAACAAGGGCAATTCAAGGGGCTCAGAGGCTTCCAGGGTGAAACTGCCCTTATCCACTTCTTATAAGGGATTATATTCAGACCATGAGGTTTTTTATCATTGGTTGCCCTTTGGTGCTGATTATTTCTTAATTTTTTAGCTGATGATACATAACATAATCTTTTATACTGTAGCAGTACTAAGTTAGCTTTCATAAATTAGTATATTGGTGAAAATCATGAAGATTCATGGATGATTTTTCACTTTATGTAGGCTCAAATTTCCAGAGCAATTATATTGATGAAGCCACCACTGATTATTCTGATATGCTCCTTCATACATTGAGGAAGGTCAGAAATGAATCACTGTTATGGGAGCCCTTTAAACAAGGATTGTCACTGTGAAATATTTGGCAGTGTACACTGATGTTTAATGATATAACCCATGTCAGATGCCCTTTTCTACATACCCACATGGATTGCAGAGGGATGAAACAAATACCAGTCTGACAATAAACACTGCCAACCATTCTTATTGGCCTTGATTGTAGAGTTGATCCCCTCTTAAGCACTGGTCATGATGCTATTTCCTTGCTGAAAAAGAAAAACCTCTCAAAAACTTGGTAACCCTCTCAATTTGGTGGAGGATTTAGCGCATACAATTGATAGGAGATTTTTGCTGGCCTACCCCACTGAGCCCCTGCTTTCACTGCCCCACAATGAAAAAACCCTGGTCAATTTAGACTGCTTGCTGGCCTGGTGCTAGCCGCTCTTTAAAATCCTCAGAGCTTACCAACCAGGTGTTGCCAAATCAACTTCCACAAATTTAAAGGTTTCTGATAAGAATAACACCCATTAACACCCCTTAGGCAATAGCCAATCAAAATAAGATCAGGAAACTATTTATTAACCTTTAAACACCTCTGCCTCAGGGTTACAAAAATTCTTCCAAGCCAGTTGGACCCTGATCCATGTTCTCCTCTCCACCCAGACTTCTGAAATCATATTCCCAACCCTTAAATCAGTAAACATGCCTTTGGGTCCTTGCTTATTTTCAAATTTAGTGAATTTTGGTTTTGGTGTTCAACTTGGAGTCATTATGGTTCAAAGTTTACCTCCTTACCTTTTCCCTGGAACTTCCTGGTGTCTCCCTATCTCATATGATTACCTATTGAAAGTTAAATCTATAATAATTATTTATATTAACTACCACCCCAAGCCTATTACTAGCCCTCAAGAACCCATTTTTGAAGTCCAAAAGCAACTCCTGATCTCCTCTGGCTTATCCTGTTGCTCTCTTCAAGGACAAGACCTCCCCCATTTACTCTTAAACTTCCTGTGGCACCCCCTGGTTCCTTTGGACATGACCTTAACTTCATGGAACTTCAGTGGATTGAGAAACCTCAGACTCAAGCGTTACCTCAGGAGGAGCTCTTCCACCTCAATCATGCCCCTGGTTGGTTTCTGGGTTGGTCCCAATGGTACTAGAAAGCTTTCTTCCCTTCCACCAGCCCTGCATCTCCATTTAGTCCCCTCTCCAAGCAGCCATCCCATCAGTTCACTGGATGGCATCCTGGCGGGTCATCCCTCAGGATGAGAGCCTGGCTTAGTCAGTTTAGCCCCCTCGTTATATTGAGGGCTGCATATACATCAGCATATTTTTCCAGGGTCCAACTTTACTTGGGCCACTTCTGTTATACAGAGGAGCACCCAGTCTTTTCTAAGAGAAATAAAGCCCACTGGAGGCTAGGTAGGAAATAGGGGACTGATACCTCAATATCAAAGGTGGGGTTGACCATGACCTTTATGCTTTCCAGTTAAAGGTGGCAGCTCCTGGTTATCCACCAACATATTGCCCAGCTATGCCAGCTCTTGGAAATGGCTGCTAGCTGTTTGGGATTGGTGATCAAGCGGATCTGTCCAGTTTAACTGTATACCTGGTACATGTGATCAAGTGATTTTGGAAAATTCTACCAGCATCTATGGCCTTCCTGTAGTCAGGCATGGGCTAAATTTTCTTGATGGATATAACACTTTTGTGTTAGGGTGAGATGCTTTTCATTTGGTTGAGCAGTGTGATAGCAGCTAACTGGAGGATGGTGAGCATAAGTACCTGGGTGTAGTGTTTAGTGCCAACTTCTAAACCCTTTTGACCCTTTACAGCATGATAGAGCTTGGGCTCTTTCTTCCCTTTGCTCTTGCTGCTTCTTATATACAGCTTGTAGTTAGTATCAAGGATAGCTTCATAATCTTTATGTGTACTTGTACCAGGTATATATTTGTGATATTAAAAGGGGTATACAGAAGAAACACATCCAAATGTTTTATTGTTAATGGTTCTGGATGTGGTAATCTTTTGAGCCCTTCTTGTAAGCTTTGGGATGGTGGAATTGACGCTCTACACTTTCTCAGTATAGACAGCATGGCTATGTTTTTGGGTTGTCATATCCTCCTCTTCATTGGATGTAATATTAGCTGTTTCATTTTCTCTTTGTAAGAGGCTCTGTTGGTAGACCCTCTTGGGCACCTGTGGCCTCAGCGCTCTCTGCTGGGTGTGCTTGCCTGTTATTTTGGGTTGAGTATGATTATCTATATAAATCAAATGAAAGATAAGGTCCCTAATTTTTAACACAGCATTTTTTTTGGATTTTTTTACTTTTTTAATGCTTGATCTCTCATGTCTGCTGCTGTAGTGTATTCTTTATGTGGTTTAAGCTTCTGTATTTGTTATAAGTTGCCCAGATAAGATTATATTTGGTAAGTTTATATATCCCTTTAATTTTGCATGGTTTTTGCAGCTAAAAAAGATATTTAAAATGTTTTTATCTTATTTCAAAACATCAGGCTTGATCCTCCAACAAGGTTCTGATTAAGAAGGTTTGTGACCCACAACCCAACTGCCCAGTGACTCAAAGCCAAACTAGGAAGTCGACTCAAATTACCAAATCCAACAACATGAACAAAAGCTGACCCCTCACAGTGGATACCTTGTTTTGGCGCTTGACTCATTATCAGGATCAAGCCACCCCCTTCACCATCCAACCAAGTAATCAATACAACCATGTTCCTGTTATCTATGATTCACACTGACTATATAATACTTATCTCTCAATAAAGAATATTATCTAGTTTCTAAACATTTTCCCCAATGTAACTCTGCTAAAATAGCACAGTTTTGACACCAATATTTATTTTCATATTGTATTTATTTAGATAGCTTAGCACTGAGATAGGGTTGACTATGCTTTGTTTATGTTTCAGTTTTGTGGGTTGTGAATTTGATTTATGTGTGAGTTTTACATTATGGCACACAACCTTTGTGTGCCTGCCTCAAAATATAGCAAGCATGATAGAAAATTTGATGTGTGAGCTGATTTTGTGTTTTGAGATCCTGATCTTACCGCACAACTATAGTATGTTGTGTGTCTGATATGAATGCTTTGTATTTGATTTGCCTGTTAAAGCTGGGAGTTATGTTGATATATATGGAATTATATGCTTAATGCTATATTTTTGCATGGCTTTTATTTGCTCTGAAGTGACTTTGGTTTGTCCATCTCAACCGCTCTGAAAAGTACGTGTATAGGGTAGGTGCCTTTTTTTACAGTAGTGGGGTAGATTTTTAATCTCTGTAAAGCGTACTTAGGGGTGGGCTGCTCACTACAGCTTTCGAAAAGCTGGGGCCAGGAAGGATGGATATGCTTCGGCCCAGCTCGGCTGGCTTCCGTCTTGGGCCGCAACAGCCAAAGCGTAATTATATATTTAAATATTATAAAATATCTTTATTGTTGCAGCCCTGGGGAATTGGATAGTGGTTAGTTAAAGCCTGATGATTTGGCCGCGTTAATTTTTGAATGCCGTCGTTGAACACTAATAAAATACTGTTCCCCCATAAAAAAAGTTCAAGCCTGACGAAACATCGGTTTACGGAATAAACTTTATTTCAATTGTAGTTGTGGTATTAGGGGTTGGGGCAAAAGATGGGAAAGGCGTCGCCAACAATCTCTGCCTTTTCGTCGGCGGTGACGATGGGGGCGGTGCGATTAAGCGTATACGTGTCACAGCTGTAGGTAGGTTCAGCAGTGGAGGTGCACAGATCTATCTTGGCTGTCAGATGCACCATGTTGGGGACAAAGGACAGCCCGCCCGGCACTTGGGGCTGCAGGTACTTCTTGACTAGGGCATCGTCCAGCTTGGCTTTAGCGCGGTATCTGCCGCCCAAGAGATACTTGACAAGGGAGTCAGGAACCTCGATGGTACTGTAATCCTGTTCTAGCTCCGTCTCCGATACCGTATAGCAGATGTGCTTCCCCACGTGGCACGTGTCGCAGTTGGCGATTTGGTAAGACTGATCCTTTGTCAACACCTCTTTCTTGCTCAGGAGTTGGATTCTGGTGGTGCGAGATAGCCCGCTGCTCTGGGTGTACACCACCTCTCCGTCATTGAAAGCGGCAAAGTCTTTTTCGGCAATGTCGACTTTGGGAGCCTGGCTGGAGGCAGCCGTAATGAGCAGGAGGAGGAGCGAGAGGGTAAGTGATGAACTCATTAACTTTGTACTTGCATTGATGAATAGTATTTAAGCACTCGAGCATGTATAGTTGGATTTAGACTCTGGGATTCCAAACATTGTTCGCAAACATTGTTCGGTTAAATTTTATTATACGTTCCGCTCCAAGTTTAAACAGTGTCCATTACTTCTTTCTTATCACGCTGAGGTTTGTTTACTTTCCCACAGCTATAGTCAAAGCTTTAGAAACAATTCCGATTCAATCTTAAAATGAAAATTTATTTTCCGTATCCAATCAAATTTAACTCAAAGTTACCAGCATAGATGGACAGTGTTGATTTAAGGCAATCACCAATTATCGAAACTTGGATATTTCAAAGTAAACAAGCTATCGATTGATATTTACCATGGGAAATCCACTCCTGAACCTAAAGCTAGCGTCATGTGAATATATGTTTACAAATCTAATTTGCCAAATAGATCAAGACCAATCACCACATCACACTTGATGAAAGCAAGCTTAGCCGTCCCAATAAAGATGGATATCAAACTACAACGACTTTACCAGCGCTTTGGTGCTGCCAGTTCCGAGCCATCCTGTGCGTGGCGGAGGTTTGACAAACCGATGCGATGCTCAAGGCAACATAGGCTTCTCGGATTGCCTACAGCTTTCCCTGCACTCGATCTAACTTAGATGCACCCCATGGTTTAGGCAATTCGAGAGCTCCACCAAAATTATACCCTCCTGTCATTATCGCAACATCAAGTATACATTCAACTCTTACCAAATGCCTGATGAACCCTGCTATAACTGTATTGAACATACCAAAATACTAACCCCATCTAATAAAAAAACTTCAAACCACCATTTTACTAGAGCATTTCCATTTGCTTTAAAACATCTTACAACACTCTACCACATAATCCTTGATGACTCCTCATCTACCTCAAGGGACGGTACTGACATTTAGTTTTTACCAAAGGGAACTACCCAAAAATTGTATTTTGAAAAATATTTAAAAAGCTTCATATAGGACTCAAAGGCATGTATGTTAAAACCGGGATATAAACCTTTCATATAAAAGCTTGTCAGACCTAAAAAAGCAACTCATATACAGCACTTTACAACTGAAGCCCACTTTTAACCAAATACCAGCAGAGAGCTTCAAAGCTCAAGAAAATTATCAAAGATGTGGGTGGACCTCCTAGAAGGGCTTTAACTGAAACAGTTCAACCATCTCTCATTCTTGCACCCAAGATTGACTCCCCACCCATCAACATATCTTACAATACACATGGGGCGCTAATAAGGTGCCCCATGATGTATCTAACAACATTGGGCATCCTGTTGCCAATATCAGATTACAGGCAATATCTCCTAAATAGGAGCATTGTCAATCCTATGTGCTGATCCCTCAACCAAGATATTTTTAGCTCACACTCTATTCAGATCCACCACAGTACCACCCCCTAGTGAACTATTGGCTTCCCAGTATAGTATATCAGTTATGCTATTTCAAATAAACATACATCTTATTCTTATTATTATCCTTTCTATTGGACTGTTGTCTTCCCCAATCCAAATACTGAACATAATCAGTTCAGTTGCAACACTGTTGAGCAACTTGGGTTATTGCTGGTATGTTCAAAGCTACAGATAGATGTTAGCCTTGCCAATGTACTCTATCTAATCCTATGCAAGAGCACTACAGACTACAATAGAATAAAGCTTTGAAGAGAATTATGTTTATTGAAACTGAAGTACAATCTAGCCAGCAGCTGAAATCTATCCAGGTGTAACTAAGAACTTTTTATCATCCTTTCAGGTGTCTGTATCAATATATACTGCAACAACCATTGTTCTTGTCCTTTCAGAAAGTTCTCAGTGGCTACCTTTGCAGTAGGTCTATCTTTGCTGGCTGCGCCTATCCTGATTGGTTGTCCTTGGCATGTGTGTTGTTACTGGCCTTTACAAGGTGTACATGGCACCTCAACTACAGCCTACACTCTTATTGAGCTATCCTACTGGCAATTGTCAGTTGACTGTATCTTTAAGCGCCTATTATATCACTAGGAAACTACACTGTATTTGGTTGACGCTTAGAAAAAGTCCCAGTTCTATCCTCCTACTTTGGAAGGTAGAATTCCAGTATTCCTGTTTTCCATTTCTAGGGCTTAATCAGTGATCCTTTTCTTGCTGGCAAACCTTCTGCTTATTAATATGACAGGTTAATTTGGGGATTATATGCTGTATAATAGCTGACTTGATCCAATATCAACTCATGGATTATCCACCATGTAATGCTGACCTGAACCAATAAGGAACCAATTATACGCCGTGTAATGCTGATCCAAACTAAGTATTTCCTAGCCATTCACACATCACTTGTTTGATATACTCATATACACCCTTCAGGCTGGGTGGGACTGAGTTGATACAATGTCCAGTGGGATGGAATGAGAGATATATGATCAATAATTTAGTGATTACATGCCGTGTAATCACTGATAATCCTCATATTGGCTAACAATTATACAGTGATTAACTGCCTTATCAATTATAATAAACTTGTGATTATAGGGCGTATAACTGCCATATCAATTATAATAAGCTGGTGATTATACAGCGTATAATTACTGCACTTTTATATTGATAATGTAGTAATAATAAGGCGTGTAACTGATAAGATCAGTGTGTGATGATTAGCCTGATGATTTGTGGTCAATCAGCATAATCTCACAATGATACCAACTGTATAAGGGATCCAGTAGTTTTCAAAGCTATGGCGCTAAGCAAAAGGACTCATCTTTAATTAGAATTAACTCAGACATCAACAAGATCCACACATCTTAGAACAGGATAAGAATCAGCCCAAATCTATTGTTAAGCAATATAGCCTTATTGGCTTCTAATTTTTTTTTCACCTGAATTTTTTTTCAGCTACATCTGGGTTTATTTTGCTTACAGGTGAGCCAGCTTTGCTTAGCGTCATAGCTTTCAAGACTACAGTATAGCAATTCAATAAACCCATGCAAGGGTAAAGTTGTCAGGGCTGAGAATTTATGTCCCAACTGATTTTCCCTATTCTGACAATATCTATGTCAGGGCTTCTGTTTGATGGTTTGTTTCTTCTTTACAATCTTTGGCCTCCTAGACTTCTGCAAATACTGAACCAGTTCAGCCCAAACCAGTGTCAGCAGAAAGTCCTCAACCCCAGCTTTCAGAACCCTACCCTTGACAGGATATTCTTGGTCCAGAGTTATGAGCCAATCTTACTTAAAAATATCTCCTGTATAGCCTCCTTTCAATAGAGTTGGGTATAAAAACCCTCACAGCTATATTCTCAATAAATTTAACCTCCTCCCTGTGAGGCTGGGCTGATTAGTCAAAAAAGATCAGGCCAATCATCACCCATAGATCTTATTGGTGAAGCACCATATTGTCACTTGGCTATCATATTATCAAGTGTATTAATTATAAATCATGTAACTACCTGTTTATTTTAAACAATATAGCTATTGTATGGCGTATAATTGTTAGCCTGTATAGTAACTATCATTGGTTGCATGTCATGCAATCAACAGATGATCAATTTTGTTACCCCCACTTTATCATATTGAATATTGGAACACCTCAGCTCCATCCCCAGCTTTAGAGGAGCATATACACATATCAAGCTAACAGAGGCGCAAAAGACCTTAGAATGCTGGTTCCGCAATAACATTGCACAGCAGACAATAGTTGGTTTGATATTGGATTGTGCCACCTATCATACAGCATATAATCCTAAAATTGACTCATTGAACTAGTAAGCAGAGGGCATACCAGCCTGATTGGGATTGCTGATGAGATCCTAGCAGGAAACAAGGGTACTAACATCTCTATTCCCATGAGCAGAGACAAGTTTGGAATATTCCTGAGCACCAACCAATTGCAGTGTAACACCTCAGTGCCACCAGAGGCGTGTAGGATGCAGCCAATCAAAAATTGCCAGAAGGCTAGCTCAATTAGAGCGCTGGCTATAGCTGAGGTGCTATACAAGCCTTGAAAAGGACAGAAGTAATACATGTACCAAGACAGC
Organism: Entomophthora muscae; assembly: GCA_014839935.2. Taxonomy (NCBI): domain Eukaryota; kingdom Fungi; phylum Entomophthoromycota; class Entomophthoromycetes; order Entomophthorales; family Entomophthoraceae; genus Entomophthora; species Entomophthora muscae. Next base: position 505,425 of record QTSX02006402.1, read on the forward strand.
CAATCAGGATAGCCATAGCCAGCAAGAGTAAGAACTATAGCAAATGTAGCCACTGGGAACTGTCTGAAAGGACTAAATCAAGGGCTGTTGCAGTGAATATAGATACAGAAACCTGGAAGGATTTCAAAAAGCTCTTAGTTACTCTGGATAGATTCCAGTTGCTGGCTAGAATGTACTCCAGCTTCAATAAACACAATTATCTACAAGTTCTATTCCACTGTTGTCTGTAGTGCTCTTTAACATATGACAGGTAGAGTATGTTGATGTCAAGATTATCCTTTCTGCTAGCTGCTACTATGTACAATTTTTCTAGTTTATGCATCCCCTTTTGATAAATGTTCTATCAGTTTTGGCTTCCTTTTCCCATCCCTTGATTTTATGCTACTTATTTTAAATTTAAGTTAGCAATCTCCTTTTGAAACTTATCAACATTAAAAAACAGATTTCAAACTTTGAACCTAAAGTTTAAGTTAGTAATTTCAAGTCCAAATATATACCTCTTTTTATTTTTTTGCTTTACGCAATCCTCCCTTGGACTTGGTTTTTCTACCTGTTTTACTTTTTCTTGCTCTTCCAGAAGATTACATTGTTGTTCTTGCTCTTTCTTCTTGCTGTTACCTCAAATTTTAACCCTGTCAAGATTTTTTTGGAATATTGACTAATTAAAGGACTCAACAAAATAACGTGGGCCAGCAGTTAATTACTCTTAGGAATGGATTCAACAAAATAATGGGGCCAGCAGTTAATTACTCTTTGTAATGGTTTCAACAAAATAACGCAGGCCCCAGATTTGTGAAACCAATCATCAAACCATATCCTGGTATTAACAAAACCCCTATTCTTAATTAATGAACAAAACATGTAGATATTGCACAATTAATTAGTCCACCTCAACAATCACCTCAAACATGCTTCCCATAATAATTACTTTTCTAAAATTTAATTGTATCATGGAAAAAGGGCCATCATATGAGCCATCATCCAAAACACTTCTAGAACAGTCCATCATGGACTGGGCTGTCAGGCCAAACACTCTAAGATAAAAAGGCTTTGGGCCTGTTGTATTAGAGTAGCTCTGATTAAGTGAAACAATCATCTCCATGAACTAGTAGTCAACCACTGGCTAGCTAGCCCTGGAAGTGGCTCAGATAGACAGAAAGGATATCAATCTGTGGATGATTTCAATTTAGCCTTCTGTTAAAAACACCCCAAAAAGGCTGGGCCTCCTGCCGTGTTGCCCTAATGCTACTTCAGTCTCTTTTAGTGTTGTGAGCTAACTCAGATAAAACGCGGGCAGGTGGGCCGCCTTAGAACCAGTCCATTAGAATAAAATACTGATGATTCCTTATTGGCTTGATGATTGATCAAAGTCCTATTTCCTTAATGTGATCCTCTCTTAAGTTTTATTAGTGGAGAGCAAAAGATGGTAGTGTTGTCATATAGTATAATTATCTATAGTAAAATATAGAGACAACTATGAACCTACATCCAGAAGTAGGAAGAATTGTCCCAAATCCTTTGGGCTTTGGGCCCTGTCAGACTTGCTACTTCTGATGACAACAAAATATTCTGGGCCAAAGGTTACGCCAAAGTCACAGGTTCTCTGTACTGTCCTAATGTTAGAAAACTTAGGATATCAGCTGGCGGATGATAAAATACCATGGTCCACAATTTTCTGACAAACACATTAAATTAAAGTTATGCCTGATGATGAGCACCTCAATCCCTGCTGTTCTAACCAGTCTTGGTTAATTTTTCACTTCTCTTTCTGCACCTCACTTGCTCAAGTTAATAAAAAGGCTTGGATTCTGCATTCTAAACTCTAAGTTGAGATTGTTTGACTTTCACCCCAAAAAGATGCTTATTAGATTTTGTGGCTTGTTTTTCTTTCCTGAATCTTCCCATCTTACATTTTTATCTTGATATATTAGTCCTTAGATTTATGATTCCCTTTGATCAATTTTATCATCAGTTAGGAAACCTCTTTATTAGAACCCAAACCTTGATAGTTGATAGCTATAAACCACTAATTGATAGTGATCAATACCCTGACCTTGAGGTAGAATTTCTACCCAGTCTTCTGTTATTAAAACTGGGCTCTATTTTATCTTCTTAGGATTAATCAATTGCCTTGGCCCATATTTCACTTTCTACAAATTTTAGGAGCTTTAATTCAGTTTTTACTACAAACCTTGCCTTGTTTCCTTTATTTGACTAATATTAATATCTTGGGATTAAAGGCTTTAGTTTATAATAACCTATCCCAGAGCCTAAGACCTTATAGCTGGCAAGGTAAACATCTCTCTGTAGCTTTGAGCTACCAAGCAATATCCATGATTTCTTCATACTCTTGTTTGGGCTCATCAATAAAGCTATTCTCCCAATCCTAGCTGTACCTTTCATATCCTTGGAAAACAGTGATTTATTGTCAGGGAACCAACCCTGACTGGCCGGCTTGCTAGAGTTTGGAACTGGCAGGTTGCAGACTGGGTGGGCAGGGCCCAGCAAAGGATTGGTGCTAACTTAATGAGGTAGGACATTGACTTGCCCACCCATGACCACAGACTGGCGGCAGGGACAATAGTATTGATTATTCCCGTGAGAGTAATTTATACAATTCCAAAAAGCTTGTTGGTATGGTCCAGGGGGAGTTTGGCAGCAGAGGCAGGCATTGGTTTGGGGGTGACAGGTGGTTCTATGTCCATTTGGTAGGCAGGAAGGGAGTTGTATTTATCTCTGAACAGGCGGGGTTTGGTAACGTACCAAGGGTCTTCTTGGTTGTATCTGGTTAACTCTGTAGTTCTGGCCAAGGGATCCCAGGCTAGTATGTTGTTGGCGGTGTAGTCCTTTTACTCAGGCTTTAAGGGGTACTATTTGAAATGGACAGGACTAAAGGGAGCACTGGGCGGGCAGTACATAGCTGGTGGGCTGGCAGGGGAGTCAGATGATCTTCAAGTTAACTGGCGGATGACAAGAATAAAATACAGCAATAATTGGGGAAACCAATATCTCATAACCTTTATTTAAAAATGAAGATGGGGGTTGTCTCAACCTAGCAGGTATTTATACCACACTGCCAGGCTTCACTACCTGGTTGGGTTTCCTGGGCTTGGGTGGGTTGGCATCAGGGGTCTCAGGTGGCAGTGTGGCGCTTGGCACTGGTGGTTTGCCACTGGCCGCTTTGGGATGAGAAGACTTCAAATCCTTCTGTTTGTTGATTTGGGTATTGGGTGCCTCCTTGGGTTCAGTGCTTCCCCTGGGACTTTGGGGTAGTTTGGAATAACTCTCATGGAGAAACTTGCTTATTTCACCAAGCAAACCGCAGGTGTCAGGCGTTGGCACCTCAGGGAAATGCTTGGCATCTTGCACTGGCGGTTTGCTTTCAGAATCCTGTGGGACAGCTAAGGGTTTGGGTCCTGGCAGGCTGGTAACAACTTTATCAAATAGTAGTGGGTTATTGGGTTCCCATCCCATGGGTCTGGCAGTCTGCAAAGGGTTTTGCCCAGGGTTCAACTCTGGTTTTATATTTTGATATTTAGGAGCATCCAAATTGCCATTCCTGACATTTATTGGTGATGGTTGAGGCATGCTTTGATACAGCTGCAGCTTGTGTTGAAAAGTCTGTTTTGTGACTAAGTATGATATCAGGCTTGTCTGCAAGCAGGGACAAAGGGAAAGCCTAGATGCCCAGTACATGACTAGGGCAATCCTCAACATATAGTTCACAGCAGAGGCCCAAGATTGCCAAGCACCCATATAGGGAATCAATTGTTCATTGAAACCCAGTAGGGTGACATAGGCAAACCCAAGCTTACTGTAATTGTATGAGGGGTAGGTAGAATCCTAAAATAGGATTGCTCATCTGGTTGACAGGCTGGCTGGCACGGAGGAAACTTTGGCGGAGGGAGAAAGGTGGACAGGGCCTATGATTTGATTAAAAGCCCTGACAGGAGGAGGAGAAACTGGTTCTTTCTGAGAAAGGGCAAGTTTATTTTGCCTGAAGCTCCTTTTTACCATTCAGGTTTGGAGTTCTTCTCTGCAGGGGGAGAACAGTGAGGCTAAAGTGATAAAAGTATAATAAAGTCCTGCAATTTTCCAATGATTAAATGGTATAAGCTACAGTTGTTTATTAGGTAAAGATGTCAAAAAGGGAAGGTTTGCCAGTGTTCCAAGTTACATACTACTGGGAAACTTCAGTTGTACTTAATATCAACTCCTTATTTGTTATTGAAAGGTTATTCTTAAGCTGGTTCACAATGGCAGGCCCTGATTTGTCAATTAAGGGGATCAATTTACTATTCTTGTCCTGGGGAAGCTATCAGAAGATTTTGGGTCATTTGGCAGCCCAAGTCCCAATTCCTTAGTCTCAGAGGGAGTGGGCCACTTAAAAACATTTTTTCTTGGTGTTGGAATGGTTTTCAATTGTCCCCAGGTTTGGCTCTTAGCAGCGTTTTATTCCCCACTTAGCATTAAAGTTCTCTTTAGGTCAATCAATGTGATTGGCAACACAATTGATTGATTACACAATTGCTTGATTGCAGGCAACTAATCTATGTAACATAGGGATTGATCTAGCCTTTTCTGGGCCCTGAAAGTCTGAAGTCTTCTAAAAATACTCAAAGTGCATCACCTAACCTTATTTATTTAGAGATTTTGACAAGGAAAGATCTTCTAGCTTCCCCAGCTATATCCTGCTAGGAAACTGGTTTCTGGATTAGTGGTGAATCTTTATTGGCTGGTTCTCTGTCTAGCTCTTCCTGGTACTGACACAATCTGAATGGTTGATTATAGGGATCCATCAGTAAATTTAAGGCTCCAAAGGTTGGCTCAATGTAAGGTATGAAGCTTTTGGATAAATTTTTATAAACTAAGGCCTTTAACCCCAAAATATTTATATTAGTTAAATATAAAAAGTGGGCAACAACTGTAAGAAAAATGAATCAAGGCTTCTAACAATTTTTATGAGGTAAAATAAGGGCTAGGCTGATTGATTAATCCTAAAAACATGAAATAAAGTCCAGTATTGACAATAGAAGTTTGAGTTAAAAACTCTACTTCAAGGACAGTGTATTGTTCAGCATTTACTGGTGAGTTATAACTGTTAATAATTAAAGTTTTAGTATCACTATAAAGGCTACCTAACTTTTGGAAAAGATAATCAAAAGTAATCATGAACTAAAAACTAGAAGATTTAAGATGTGAAGGAAAAGAAAGAATTTTTTAAAACAAACAAGCCACAAAACACAACAAGTACCTTTGAGTGTGCAAGTCAAATAATCTCAGCTTAAGTTGGGACTGAAAGAACTCAAGCTATTTATGGTTTCTTGAATTGAGGTAATAAAATCAGAAGTTTGGAGAACTAGCCATAGTTGGATAGCTGAAGATAAAGGGTGAAGATTGGGGAAACTCAAGGAAACTTGATGTTAAGTTAGGTGCAAACATTCATTACTTAAAAATTTGAAATTTAGAGAGGGCAGGAGTATATAAGTAGACCAGGGGATGATGTGGACCAGAGAGCAAGCAAGAATAAGCAAAAACAGAGCCTGAACCAATATCTAAATTCAGATTTGCGGTTAAAGGTAAGGGATATAGTGAAATACTAACTTTAAATCTAATTAAAACCAAGGGAGCATGAAGATCCAGGTTCAAATCCTGTTAAAATCAACAGTAAGCTTTGAAAAGGGCCAACTAACTAATTTCCAATAGGAAATAAAGTCTGAAGGCTTTGATAAATAGATAAAGTGAGAGATAAACTTAATTGATGCTGTTGAAAAGGAAAACCATAGTTTGGAAAATTATGAATAAACTGATGGTTAAAAAAATTAAACCCAAATAAAAGATGTGATTCCTACTTTATAGTATCAGGAAAATGATGAATTCTGACACTTAAGCTTTGGGGTCTATTCAGTGACTTTTAGGCCCCTAATTCCTTGACTTCTGATAGTTGGACCAGTTAAAATCTTTTTCAAAGGGCTTTGTCATAATTTGGTTCATTTACCAAGTTTTTGTCCCCAGGGATTTTATGCTGGTCTGGGAGGAATAGAGGAGTCAATTCCATAGGCTTCAGTATTGCTTTATGGATTATTTTTAACCTTCAAGTCAATATATGAGAGTATTTTTTCATGATCATTCTGGGCTCTTAAAAAAGTGGAACAGTTGGCATTTAAACTGTCTGCATGTTGACACTTTGTCAACATTCAGACATTTGACTTTAATTTGGCACTTAGGCCAAATTCTACTAGCCGTTTGCTAATTAAACTAATTTTTTATACTGTATCCCATAGTTGGAATTGATAATCAATGATAAAACAAAGTCAATATTGACATCAACTAAGAATAGGCCTAATTTTTATTAAAAAACAAGAAGGAAATTACTATTAAAAATGCCGAATTATTATAATAATAATTTAAGCCCAACTTCAATAATGAATCTACACAATGTCAACATAGAGTAATAGTTTATTAAATTTCTTAATAAAAATAAATGTGGTCTGGAAAATCCTTACTTATAATAAGCATTTATTTATATTTGGCCCTTTGTTTCATAGTTGTTTGATATATAGTGGGTAAAAATTTCAAGCTTTGTTACATATTATGTTAGTGGTTCTTTATAGTTTTGAAACCATTGGATGTGTTCCAGTTAGCCCTTAAATGTTGGATTAAGTCAAATTGTATAGGTTAAAACTAGGATTTATATAGTGTTGTTTTAAAGTTGATACAAAGGAAACCCAACACAAAAGCAAAAAGTGGGGCAAGGGGAATAAGTTAAGCAGCCACAATGACATAATTCAAGAAAGATTTAATAGTAGCTCCACTATAAAAGAAGGCCAACTTTGGCAAAGTTGTCACCTTCACTGGCTTAATAAGCAAAAGACGCAGCTTAACAATTTAAACTTACAGAATGGTAAACTTAGCACCCCAAAACTTCACATAATAATTTAAAACTATGAATTACAATATGTAGTACTTATTATTTAAAATCTATATGAATCTAACTTTATTATAGCACAAACCCCAAATAGCTTATTTTCAGACTATATTTCAAACCTGATCTTAATTTAATTAATATTTATATGTTTTTAAATAGTGATTCACCTCAATAATGCTGACTTTCTACAAGTTGACAGTCAGAATTAAGGCAATATTTTAGGCCAACTGGCAAAAATCAAAATTTTAATACATGTCAACACTTAAAATGTTCACACTAAACATTTAAATGTAGTTTTGTCCAACTTTTTCTTAATAAAAAGCCTCAATATTACAAATCTTACTAACATTGAAGGTTTTTTTTGCATATTTTATATAATAATTCTCCACAACTTGATATATTTTCAGCTTTAACTTTCATTTTTCTATACTTTACTCACATTTATTTTTCTAACCCCTTTTTTTTATAGGATAAATCAAAAAACCCAGCCTAATAAAAAAAGCCCAATAAAAAACTGCCAATGACACTGTTAAGACTAAGGCTTTTTTTTCTACAAAAAGTGCTTAAGAAACAGGCTAAAAAAGATGAACAAAAAAGAAAAACCCCACACCTTCAGCTTCTGAGAAGGACTCTGATGATGGTTTCACCTCTCAGAGCTGGTATGAGTCTGAGAGAGATGAAGATCCCATCAACAAGAAGAAAAGAAAGGCAAGCTTCAAGTCCTCTCCTGAGCCCTCCCCTGGTAAACATGAAGATATGAGCAACATGTGTACTTTTCTGGTTTTCAACACGCACCTCCTGGGCCATGGGATGCAATAAAAGCCCACAATATTTGCAATTTTAAGGGCTCTTTCAGGATCCCAAAGAGATTCCCAATATTCTTTCCATTAATGTCAGTCAATGGTGTCCCAATCATGGTCAGTGATGGCTATGTGTTTAAATGTGATAATCAGAACCAAGGAAGCAAGAGCAAGTATTTCACATGTGAAGACAGAATCTGCCCAGCACGCCTAAACACCCAAGGTTGGGATAAAGTAACCTTGGAAAAGGGGGAACATACCTGCATGCCTTCCACCACTTTGATTGAGAAGCTGCTCAAGTAGTACCTATTCCAAATTGTCCCAGTATCAAAAGGCATTAAATCAACTCACCTGGCAGTAAAGGCCACCAAACACTTGAGCAAAGAGAACCTTAAATTTGTCCCTGACTGTAACAACGTGTTAAGTATATCTCTGATTGACGCCAAGAGCTAAACCCAATTGAAAAAAGTGCAACCCAACTAAAAGACCTGGTCCTTACTCCTGAGTTGCAGATGACCCAAGACAATGAACAGTTCCTTCTTCATAATGATGGACCTGGTGCAAAATAAAGGACCATATGTTATGTCACCTTTAAGAATCTAGAGCAACTATGTGCCACTGAGACTTGGCTCTGTGATGGGATATTTGCAACATGACCTAAGTTATTCTATCAGCTGTGGGTAGTGCATGCTCAGCTTGATGATAAAGTCCTCTCCTTTGCATGTTTTCTTCTTCCTGGAGCCTTAGAAGAGATATACCTAAGAACATTCAATATTCTACAGAAGGGCCTTAAAGCTATTCCCACCAAGGCTGGAAAGAATCCTGGTCCGTCAACAAGGGCCAATCCTGATGACACTGACAAAGATTAAGTCACCCTAGATGCTGAAGAAAAGGAACACAATAGAGCCCTTGGCCCCAAAATAATTATCATGGATTATGAAACAGCCCAATACAATGCCTTTGTAAAAACCTTCAATGGCAAGGTACAAGGGTGTTTCTTTCATTACTGACAGGCTATTAATAGACACCTTAAGGGAAAGACCCTCTTCAGCTCTCTTAAATGACAAGATATAACTGAAAAATGCAAGTTTCTAATCCAGAATTTTGTGTCTCTTGAATTTATTAAGCCTGAGCATGTTGGCCAAGGATTTGAGCTTCTCTGTAATAACCCTTATGCCTTGATCCATGAAGCTGAGTTCCAACCCTTCTTTAACTACTATGAGCCATAGTGGGTGGGGCGCAAGGTGGTCAGCTGCAGGGGCAAGCCAACAGTAAAGGCAAGCTGGAATTGATATCAGGCTGTTCTCAAGGATGAAATGAAGACAATATTGTGCCTGGAAAGCTGGAATAAACATCTAAAGTCCTCCTTTGGTATGAATCCCAGATACAATACCTTCTTTGAGCACCTTAAGGCTGAACAGAGGAAGACTGTCTCCTCCCTTTGAGATATGGAAGTAAGGGCTCCAAAGAGGAGAAAACAGTGCAAGGGTAGCATTTACAAAGAGAAGATAAAGACAGCTGTAAAAATAATTACAAGCTATCTGAGCTTGTGGAGCAGATAGGAAAGATTGCCACTGTACTCACTTGCAACAAACCTCCAACTTAGTTTATAATAAATATTTTTGGCTCTTTCTGATATTTTATTATATAATTTTAATGTTAAAACTAATTACCTTTTTCAACAAGATAATTTAAATTAAAATATTAGAAAGAATTAATAGTTTTTATAAAAGATTTTTATGCTCGAGCCTGGATTATCTAGCTTAAATAGTTGTTTTAGTACTAAAGTATATGTAATTTTGGGTTGTTATTATATCAACTATTCTTAAAATAAGTATTTATATTTGGTTTCTTTATTTAATATATTTTATTTTTATCAAGCTTTTTTTTGAAAAATAATTTAAGAACTTTTTATATGGCAAATAAAATATTTTTATAGTAAAAACAGCTAATTTCATAGTAAATTATTTTTGAAGTGTATTTTTATTATATTTTTCAATTATTCTGCATAATTTTTTATTTTTTGGATTCTACATGATCATATTACCTTAAAAAACTATTTGGAGCTTAATTTTTACTGGGTAAAAGTTTCAACATTTGGTTTTTTGCTTGTTAAAAAAGTGTTGACTTCCAGTAGGTTGCATGATAATAAACTTTATTTATACTTTTCCAATGTGTCAACCTGGGTATAAAATTAATTTTGACAATTGACATGCAGAAAGTTTAAATGCCAACTGTTGCCCCTTTAATCACTTGTCCTATTTGTCAGAATGTCAGTCCACATAATTTTCCCTAGTATGTTGGTTCCTATCAGCTTTATTGTCAAATTATCAGTAAATGTGGGATTGAATGTGTTTTTGGAATAGAATTAAATATTGGTTTTGAGTTCAAATACCATCTTCTATCAGTTTTTGCACATTTATGGATTGTTTTTCCTTTAGATTCACTTCCAAGTAGGGCTTTGAGAGTTGAACCAGTTCTTAGACTATCAGAAGCCTACAAATCTTTGTATCTTCCCTCTGGGCATTTAATCTTGTCCTTGCGGCTGTTGCAGACCAGTATTCTTGTTCAAAACTTTAGGGGAACCTAAAAATTCTGGAATTTCTTCTGAAACCCCTCATATTTCACCTACCCCTGTCCTTGAGTTCCTATGATCCTGCACTATCAACTTATGAGATCAGATGTCTCTCTCTTCCAGTCTTTTACAGGAAAAGGCCCATCTATCTGTGACTGCCTTTGATAATTTACTTGTCCATTCTCATGAAAGGATGATTTTTGGAGGCCATCTCCTCAAGGGGTTGGTTATTGATGGACTTGCTTCTTTCCCTGTGATTGATGCCTCCCCCATTTTTCAGATATCTCTTTGATTGACCTCATCTCTTGTATGGGTCCATCCCTAAGGCTAAGAAGCCCATTTTCAACTGTCTATTCTATTTGAATAATTTTATTAAATACTAGTTGGATTGGCCCACAAGGATCTTGATAAAACTTCTCCCCCTTTATTATAGTATTTTATGTGAATACTTTTAATAGCAGCTATCTTAGTTCTTTTATAGGTGGATCTTTATGGTTCATTCCCCCAGGATAGAAGCTATATTTTGTTAATCTAGCCCTACTCTCTCATACCACTCATCCCCAACAAATTATAAAACCAATGGTAAAAATCCTGACACTTATCTTTATACTCATAATAGACTATTATAAACAAAACCCACTTCCATGTATCAAATGGAACAGTATACCTTATTGCAAATGATAAAACCACTACATAAATCCCCCTTATTCAAAGGATTGGCATCATTTTAGTACATCACAGAATATTGGGAAATATCAAAACCATTAACAAAAACCTCACACTAAAGGAAATGGGCTGGTGGCTTAGCATTAAACAAGATGTTGTGACTGTGCTGTATTAGCAAGCTACAAGGGGGAATATTTGGGAACTAGCCCCATATATTTATTGGGAGATGTGACTTATATAGTTTGGTGGAATTTTTTAAGAGGAACATGGTTGTGATATAATCAATCATATTAAACAGGAGATGGTTTGATCCTTATAATGAGTCAAGCAAAAATTGAAGCTGTCCACCAAGTAGAGATCATCACTGGTTCTTGTTGCCTTGTTTGGAAACTCATGTTGACTTCCACATTTGGCTTCATGTTGTAAGTAAGTTAGTTTGAATGGCACAGGGCCTCTTGTGCAGAACCTTGCTGATGGTCAACCCTGCTGTTTTGAAAAAAGACACCATATATGTACTAAACAAGTGAACTTTATGTGAAAAATAAATTATCATAACAGCATTCAAGCCTACAGTCAACCTAATACCTGATCCAGAACCATTGTTTGGGGCTTAGACTTAGTAGGACCTTCCCAGAAGCTGAAGAAAAACAATGCTTTTTGACTGTAGATGTTGAATTTGCTACACAATGGCAAGTCTACTGGGCATCAAAGACCACCCAGTAGAAACAATAATTTGCTTCATTAACAAAGAAATTGTTTCTGACTATGATACATCAGACTAATTCATCATTGGTAGAGCTGGAAACCTAGAAGGAGAACAGGGAACACCAACTAATAAAACAAGAGATACAACACTACACAACATTGCCCTACCAACCACAGGCAGACTCAGAGTGAAAAGGCTAGATTAAAGTCATATATTGACCTTGGAAAAGATCATGGATGGCAAAGACACCTGGTCATCAAATATCAAACATACACTGCCAGTATCTAGATTCAGAGCCAACCAATAAAACAAGTACTTTTCATTTGAACCCAGATAGGGATCTTATTTAGAAGTAGTCATATGCCACAATCAACCCAATATGACAATAATCAAAGGGAAGCTATATATAGAGACACAAACCCTAGTAATATAAAGTATACAGATCAAAGCCAGGTTGGCAGCCACTAAAAAATGGCCCAAAAATCCCCCTCTAATGAGGAGATTTTCCCCCTGGTATCTCAGTCAGATTTCTTGTTGAAAATTACAAGAAAATAGACTCAGTATATAGAAGATCAACAAGAGTTACCAAATATCATCCAGGAAACACTGTATAGCTTGTGAAATTTCCTGGTGTCAAAGGAACAGTCATAAAAGTTTATCACTGATCCTGTCTCTGGATAAGCAAAGGAGATCATTCCAGCACCTTGGTGATCACTGCTAATTAACTACAGGGCCATCAGGCAGCAGCTGTCAAGAATATAAAGCCTGTGATGTCTCTGCCACACCACACTAATTCCTTAAATGAGGAGTGTGGTGAGGGAGTGTATACAGATCTTTAAACATTAAATTTGGAATATTCTCATCCTCAACATTTCTGTAATAATAATTCAGCCACAAGACAACTAGCCATACTATAATTCTTTCTCAGACTTGATCCTTAAACATTAGCAGGATCAAGACCCATCATTGTTATATTTAGCTTGAAGCCAAAACTATTATTCAAAAAATCTTCTTGAATTTATCTTCTTGATTCCCTGCCAAGCCTGCCTCATTTTCTTTCAGGATCCACCTTTTCTTTTCCACTACTTTTATGAAATTCTTTCCATTTGGACTTTTCTGTTATGATTCCTTGCACCAGAATCTTCACTTTCCTTAACATCAACTCAACAAATCACATTTCCTTCTTTTTCTGGGTTTAAGGGATTCCTAAACACCAATTAAACTCTTTAAGAAGATATCTTACCTTCCTATGGGTTTCAAACCTGGAACCTAAACATCTGAGTTATTATTTTAACTCTGAAACCTTTATCTTATTTGTTCTTCATCCTGATTGCACATTTTTGTCTTCAGACTGGGTTTTCCAGCCTTTTTTCTTGTTCTTGCTTTAATTAAGCAAACAACATAAGCTGCCTTTTCTCTTCTGGTTCTCCTTTCTTTTGGCTAACTATACCAAGTGTCAAAACCACAGGCTCTACCCGACAGCAAGGTTCCAAAAAAGTGGGTTTGTGACCCACAATCTGATTACCCAGCCACTCAAAGCCAGACTAGGAAGTCAACTCAAATTACCAAATCCAACAACATGAACAGATGATGATCCCCTACAGTAAATGCCTTGTTTTGGTGCTTGACTCATTACCAGGATCAAGCCACCCCCTTCTTCCATCCAACTGTGTGATCAACAATCATGTTCCTGCTATCCATTGATTAACTATGACTATATAATCACTATCTCACAATAAAGATTATTATCTAGCTTCTAAATATTTTCCTCTTGTAACTCTGCTAAAACAGCACTGTTACGACATTGGTAGCACAGGTAGGTTCTCTGTCCTACCTTATCTTGAAAAATTTCTGCCTGTTGCCTGCACACGCCGCAGCCAACAAATCCTCAACAGAATTATGTCTGGCCTCCTGCCTGACTGGACCCTGTACACTCCTGGTGCCGAGATACCCAATGGTTTTGTCCTGTACCAGAATACAGTGATTCCACTACCTGCCTTCAACGCCATGTTGGCACAAGGGTTCTTTCAGGCTCCTGCCTCCATGCCGCAACCAACCAACAAAAGTGCCATGCCCGCCTACGTAGCTCAAAGGCTTTGAAGCGCTGTCTTGGAGCCTTTTGCCGGGGCCAACAACAACGCTGCTGAATGGATCCAGTCCACCCAGAGTAAGCTAGCCCAGATGGAATGCCCACAGTGGTTTTGGATTGCAGAAATCTCCATCCTTCTGACCCATGAAGCTGGCACCTGGTATGACAAGTGAGCACAAGGAACACACCAACAAGAGCTGGGATACCTTCAAGCAAGACTTCCTGGCAAGATTTGTGCTTAAGGATACAGCGCTTATGATAATACGCCAAGTAAAGAACCTTACCCAGAAAGGCACCGTGAAGGAGCTCACCCACACCTACAAGGGACTCTAACTTTGAGCACCATCTAACATGGTCTTTGACACCCCAGCCACACACCTCATGTACTATGACGCTCTAAAAAGCATGTGATGATACATGTGAACCTGGACCAAGTGACCAACCTAAAAAGCCTGTACCACAAAGCAGAGAAAGAGGAACAAACATCCAACGCCCTCCATAAGGCACAGACTGGGAAACAAGAGAGATCCAAGGATTCCCATCCAGGCGGGTGCTCCTCTTGACCACCTCATGGAGGCAATGAGAACAACGCCAATCACAAACCCACAGGTTCAAATGGACATGGAAGCAGGAACAATGGCCAGTCAAATTGTACCCATTTCCGTGTCACTGCCACACAAGGCAATCAAGATGAGGGAAAAGCCCAGGGAGGCACTAAGCAAGCCAAGCTCTCCCCACGCAACTCCTGACTCACCCAATGATGAGTACCAATCCAAGGACATGGACCAATGCCCAATGATCCAAGTGCCCTTGGAGGAACCAGTACTGTACACCATTGCCAGACATCCCAATAAAATAATGTCCTATCCTTTCTGTTTTCACAGTTACACAAGCTCAGCACTCCTGGATTTGGGTGCATATTGAACCCTAGTCAACAGTAGCTTTGTGGACAAGTTCAAGCTGGCCACTAATCCTTTGCGGGTTAAAAATGTGGTCCTGGCTGACAAACACCACATTGCTGTGACAAGGGAAGCTGCCCCCTTCTCTGTCATGCTTGAGAACCTACACTCCACCATCCAAGGTCCTGTCATTGACTTCCACAAGTTTGACATTGTACTGGGGTTAGATTGGTTACAAAAGAACAATCCTCACACAGACTGGACAACCTCAGTGTTGATCATTAAGTGTGAAGGCGTCAACCACCAGATCTACCCTGATTCAGTGGACCAACTCCTATGCAATCACATCTTTGTGCGCATCACAGAAACTTTGGACAAAAAGAAAAACCTCAAGGCAATCAACTGGGACTCCTGCCAGTACAAGATCATACCCTTCAAGGACCACCAGGATACCACTACGCCTCAGGATTGCAAAATTATAGCCCGCCATCCAGAAATTTTCAAAGAAGTTCTACCCAGGCTGCCCCCAGAAAAACACATCCAACACTCCATCCAACTCAAAGGGGCTGTACCCAAAGCGCGCCCTATCTACAGGCCGACCCCAAATTAAGACAACACCCTACACGCCTATCTCAAGGAGGCATTGGAGAAAGGACTTATCCGCCCCTCACAGTCTCCCTTTGGGGCCGCTGTATTCTTTGTGGCTAAGAAGAATGGTACCTTACGTCTAGTCACACACTACCAAGCCCTAAACAAAGTTACCATCAAGAATTGTTATCCACTACCACTGATTGACAATCTCTTTGAAGCCTTGGGAGGAGCCACAGTCTTCTCCAAGATCAATATGACTGCAGGCTACAACCAGATTTGTATCAAGGAGGAAGACATCCCCAAAACAGCCTTCCACACTAAATACGGCTCATACAAAAGTGTGGTGCTCAACTTTGGCATGACAAATGCCCCGTCCACCTTTTTAACCTTCATGAACAAAGTATTTGCACCACACATAGGCAAGCATGCCCTAGTCTACCTGGACAACATCATTGTCTACAGCCCCTTGGTGGAACAGCACCACAAAGACCTAGAGGCAGACTTTGCTACCCTGGCACAACACAAACTGTTGGCCAAGCCCTCTAAGTGCCAGTTCTTTTGCAAACAATTACCCTTCCTGGGACACATAGTCTCAAAGGACGGCATCAAACCTGACATTCAAAAGATAAAGGCTATATGCAAGATACTGCCATCCAAGGATAAGTTGGAACTTTGCACCTTCTTGGGGATGGTGGCCTATGTATACCGCTTTATACCTGACTGTGGCGTTTTGACTTCCCCCTTATCCGCTGTAACAGGCGCCAAAACCAAGTTTGTGTGGACCCCCCAATGTGACCTCTGTTTTAGACGCCTCAAGGAGAAGCTCATGACAGCTCCCATCCTGCAATACCCCAAACGTAACAGGGAATACCAAATGGAAACCAACACTTCAGATGCATCCATTGGGGGAGTACTATGAATCAAAAATAATGATGGTGACTTCCTGCCCGTAGCTTATGAATCACAAAAATTGACAGATGGCAAGTGTCAATACCCTATCCACAACAAGGAACTTTTGGCTATCATGCACTGTCTAGTCAAATGGCGCTGTTATCTGGAACGGCAGGAAGAATTCATAGTATTAACCAACCACAAGTTGCTCATATATTTCAAAACTCAAGCAAATCTATCTTTCCGCCAAGCCCGCTGGGTGGAGCTCTTGGAGAGATTCAACATGCTCATACAGTACAAACCTGGGCCTGAGCTTGCTATGGCAGACGCCCTCTCACGCCTATATGTCTGTGCCACAAGAGGGAAAAATGGGTGACAGGATTCTCCTTCATCTTCTCTTGCTGCTAGTATTTTCATTTACCACAATGGGCCATTATTTAATCCTAACTAGGGTTTTTCATCATTTCTACAAATTTCCAGCTTTCCTCTTCATTTTCTTTTTATTTTGGATCAATTAACCTAAAGATTTTACAGTTAAATTTAAGTTTTGAGCTTACTTCTCTTTTCGCATATGGGATTCAAACCTGTACCTATACACTGGGTTAGTTAAAATCAATCCAAATTTGATTACCTTTCTCTTTTGATCTGCTTTTCCTTCCCGCTTACATCAACAGCCTTGTTCCTAGTTTTCCTGCTCTTCTGCCTCCATTCTTTTTGGTTTTAAGAAAAACAATCAACCACCGGCTTCCCTGTCTCCTCCTTGGCTTGCTTTAGCCTTCTGAGGTTAAGAAACTTAAACATGTGCTTGTGTTTTGTCCTTTCTTGCTTTAAACCAAACTAACTACTCTTGGTTAGTTTCCACTTCCCTCACTTTCACCTCAAAACCCAGACTTGAATAGAAGCCTGAGTTTTACTCAGTCTCAACTTAAATTGAGATTGTTTGAATTGCACCCCAAAAAGGCACTTGTTAGGTTTTGTGGCTTGTGTTTTCTTTTCAAATTTTAGTCTTAGTCTTGATCTTTGGTCCCATGATTCCTTTTGACTTTCTTCTTCACCAGTTAGGTAGTTTTTATAGTAGCCACACAATTTAATTGTTGATATCTTTAATCCTCCCACTAGTGCAGACCATTTCCCAGACTTAGAGATTGACTTTTTAACCAAATTGTCTGGCATTAAGACTGGCTTCTATTTTATTTTCTTAGGGTTAATAAACCGCCTTAGTCCTTATTTCACCTTGTATAAGCTTTTAGGGGCCTTAGTACAATTGCTATTGCAGACCTTGCCCACCTTTTTGTATCTGACTAATATAAACATCACTGGGTTAAAAGCTTTAGTTTATAATCATCTTCCCCAGACCATGAGAACTTACAATGGGCTCAACCCAGACTGGCCTTTCTTAGTACTACAAACAAAAGACAAGGGTTTCCCCCCTGGTACAACTGACATAATAAAAGAAACAGTTATCAAAAACAAACACCTATTTGCTGACGTATACAGAGCCTATACAGAAAAATGTCTGACAGCACGACCATTCCCTATATCCCCACACACCAGCGGGTAGATGCCATCCTACGCTATCACAGAGACCTCGGACACACCAAAAGCCAAAACCTATATGAGTTCCTTAAGCACAAGGCCTGGTGGCCAACCTTATATTGCGACGCTCAAGAAGTCCTAGACCAATGTGAGGCATGCAAAAAGTTTGCCAAAAGCAAAACCCCTCCAAAGTCAGTACTTCCCATCCACACACAACTACCCTTCAAAGTATGGGCTCTTGACATTGTTGGCCCCATTCCAGGAAAACACAATGATAAGAAATACATCATCGCCGCCATAGACTTTGCTACAAGATGGCCAATAGCCCAAGCAGTAAGGGCGCACACTGGCAATGACGTATGGCAATTTATTGGTAAAGAGATAATCAGCAAGTTTGGAAAGCCAGAACTCCTGATAACCAATGGAGGGAAAGAATTGACCTCCAAAACCACCAATGTATACCTTGCTAAAAATGGGGTCAAACACACTGTGACAACACCATACCACCCACAGGCCAATGGACGTGTAGAGCAGCTAAATGGCAGCCTTGTGCAAGCCTTGTGCAAGCCTTAGCCAAGCTCACCGCCGGGAGACCTGAAGACTGGTATAAGCAGCTACCGACTGCGCTACTTGTATGCCAAACCTGAGTGAAAAGATCAACCGGGAAAAGCCCTTTTGAGTTGGTATACAGCACACAGCCAAATATCATTCAAGCATTGACAGGACCCAAACAGGAAATCCCAAGTGAAGTCCCTCACACTCAGACCCTCACGTTATAGAGGCCAACAGCAAACAAACAGAAAAGGAAAATGAACGTCTGCAAAAAACCTTTGTCCCCATCCATGATAGACATGAAGTTGATGACAAAGTTTGGGTCATGAATGTTGATAAAAGCAAACTACAACCTGAGAAAGTAGGGCCAGCAATCATTCTAAAGGTAAACAACAATAGCACTTACCTTGTGAAAGGACTCTGTAAATGCAAGCAAGACAAGACCCTACACCATGATCGCCTGAGACCCTCCAAAGCAAGACAAAAACAACGAGAAACTTCCCTGCCTGCCACAGAACAACAATTAGTCCAGTATGGCGCCCAGGCTCCTGACAACCTCCCTGACAACCTGCCCCCAGAGGAGGCTAACCTTCAGTTGGGGGGGGTGTCAAAATAGCAGGCTCGATCTGCCAGCAAGGTTCCAAACAAGCGGGTTTATGACCTGCAATCCAATTACCTGGCCACTCGAAGCCAGACTAGGAAGTCAACTCAAATTACCAAATCCAACAACATGAACAGATGATGATCCCTTACAGTGGATACCTTGTTTTGGCGCTTGACTCATTACCAGGATCAAGCCACCCCCTTCTTCTATCCAACCGTGTGATCAACAATCATGTTCTTGTTATCCTTGATTCACATTGACTATATAATCACCATCTCTCAATAAAGATTATTATCTAGCTTCTAGATATTTTTCCCCTTGTAACTCTGCTAAAACAGCACAGTTACGACATTAGGTTTTGTGGCTTGTGTATTTTCTTGAATCTTGTTTTTTTCTCTTTGACCATTTTCATCTTGAACCTTTAACTTTACCTTATGATTCCTTGATTATATTTCCCAACAGCTGGGTACCCTTTTTAGTGACCCCCAAAACTTGATAGCCAATAGTTTTAATCCACCAGTCAGTGGTGATCAGTATCCTGACCTTGAAATTGAATTATTAACCCAATATTCTGTTATTAAGATTGGGCTTTATTTGATCTTTTTAGGTTTAATCAATCACTTTAGTCCTTACTTCACCTCTGATAAGTTATTAGGAGCCCTTATTCAGTTATTGTTGCAAACTTTACCCACCTTTCCATATTTGACCAATATAAATATTTTGGGATTAAAGGCTTTAGTTTGTAATAATTTTCTCACAAGCCTCAGACCTTAAATTGTCACCATGGTTGATTTTTCTTAAAAATCATACTGGGATTGTTTATTTTGAGATGGATTTTAAACCTGATCAACCTTGGCATTTATAAGCATAGGCTACAAACTAAGCGCTTGAACAAGTTGCGGTGTAAGATTAGTTTTTGAAATTCTTTTGATAAAAAGAGCTTTTGTTTTTTCAAGACCAAAAGCTTACCTTGTTGGAGCTGATAGAGGGCTAGTTGGGAAGCTTGGAAGTTGGTTTGGGCCTAAGTTGTCGATTAAAGGGGTAAGCTATTCAAAGAATCTTGGTACCAAAAACTAGATTCATACTGCATTGGCGTCAATTAGTTTTATCACTTTGATGGGAAGTTGTATAATAAAGAATAGTTGATGTAGTATCATTTGAAGGCCAATTAGTGATCTAGGTAAGTTGAGTGATTGGTGGGGGCTTCTTGGATGCCGCTCATCCGTGTGAGACTTAGTCATGGGCTCTCGATTCCCTCTTGCGGGTTTGAAAGCATTGATGGGTTGCTATTTTGGGATTAAATTTTTAGAGGCTTACTTGATTTAGTATCTTAAATAGGGATTTTAATGTAATGGCTAGCTGGAATTCCCATGGGCGAGGCTGGAGGTGTACTAATAAAGCAGGAAATTAACGGAGGTGGGCTAGGGTAAGGTTGGGATTAGGTGGGAGTTGAGGGGAGGGGGCGGAAAGAACTGATCAGCTGGTTGTAAATGGTGGAGTGAGCAAAGAGGATCAGGCTGGGGTTGGCGATAGATAAAGTGGAGGCGAAGATGGCAAAGACCAGTTTGACATTTGTAGTTAGGCGGACCAACTTGGTAGTGGAAGCAAGCAGCATTAAAGCTGGGGGAACGATCAGCACCAAGTACACGATGACAATGCCAACAATGCGAACCAGCACGCCTATGTTCAGACTAGTGGCTCGGGGAAGGCTGATGGCGATTGGATGGTTTCCAGCAATGGGATGAAGAGCCTTGGGAACCAGGCATACTTCGCTTGGCTCGGAAAGATGGAGAATAATGCTTAGGTAGCCCCAGATTGTAGTGACCAGCAAAATAAGCATGCTGGTGCCCAAAAGCGATGCTACTGCTAGGGAGAGGAAAGAATCGCTCATCTGACCAGGGCAGTCCATGCCCGACGGAGAGATCTGGAATTCTCCTCGCAGCGCACTCAACATGACTGCAGGGAAGTAAAGCACGGACATGATGCTCAGCAGTACCCAAAAAAAGGTGGGGATTCTTTTGCAAACCACGCGCGACCGGCGAACTAGGCTTATCAAGGCCACCAGCGCCATGGCGGCATACAACAGCACAAAATCAATAAACGTAACGAAGCGGCATATATCAGCTAACAATGGTGTGGAGCTACGTGCTAGCAGCAAGGAACTTGACGTGACAGTTGTTGTGGCCACAAATATGTCAGCAACCGCCAACAACAAAGCCAGGGTGATATCCTCGTGTCGCTGTTTGATCTTTAGGACTGTTGCCACCAGAAGCACGTTCATGGCGATCCCCGTCAGTCCCAATCCAAGCAGAGCTTTCAGAAGCGAATCCATATGGTATAATCTGTTTCCGCTGCCGTTTTATGGGCTTGGAACTTGACGAATCCATGTGGCTGCATCATGCAACATGGGGATAGCGGTGTTTTACAAAGCCTTTGTGCCCCATCAACTCTGCAAAATATAACCCCTGCTATAAAGGACGCTCCCTTTGATTATTTTACTAGCAGAATTCTATATACATGCGCACCAACGTTTAAAAAATTAAAATTACCATTTATTTAGCATATTAATGTGCATCATGTTCAACATGCAAGGCAGCTTCTCTTTTCCTTCCGCCCCTAGGCTTGTCATACAGTATCGTTATCAGCTCTAAAACTTAATGCACTTTTTAAAACAATATACTTATCCCTTAATCATAGATTACATTAAACCTTCAATTTAAACTTTATAAAAATAAATTATTTTACACAAAATAATCAATCTAATTTTTAACCTACATTTAATAAATAAATATCATTGCAGTAAAGCTCCTCGTCACCATGGAAAAGTGCATTTCACTTTAAGGCTTAAAACATGTGACTATACAGGTGCCTGATAGGTTCTTTTTTAGCTTTAACTATCAAACGAGAATGTTGAAAGATGCCTTGAACCGAGGTGCAGGCAAGCTCCAATTACGGTGTTATACAAATACCTCTTAACTTATGGAGACAGCTAGTAGTCTACGAGTCAACTGCATTTTTAACCTCCTTTTAGCATTCTGAGGTATTCTTAAAATGTGCACCTGAAAAAGCTACCTCATTCTTCAGAAAAAGTATACCTTATTTATTTTTTAGCTGCTGATTTAAAGTCCTGCTTAATATTTGCTTATGATATCATGTTCTATATTCTACTTCATCAGCATGACCTCTCATCAAAGCCAGCCTAGCGCAGCCGATTGAGATCATTACGGGCGATTATCCGCCCAATCAGATCTTGAATTGACCCAAAGTTTCATCGCCCTAAATTATCCAGCCATTTATTCGCTACCTTCAACCACCACTAATATGCTTATAACGATTACCAAGCAAGTCATGCTTTCAAATCAAAATCAATGGCAATTAAATTATCTTAAACGAACCCATCTTCAGCCTCGGATCACAGAGACGTTTACTGCTAAACTTATAAATCAAGGTCACCCCTATAATCTATTAAACCCTTTGCATTACGCTAGTTTAATTCAATGCTACTTTGCTTTCTTCGCGTTATTGACCACAAGCTCTCTCTCGTAGCTAAGATCCTTCAAACATTACATAGTATTTCTTCTTACCCAGGCATAGAAGCTTGTGTTTAATGCTCAAGCCGCCCCTTAATATGTATATTGAGCATGAGTTATTCACCTCTCAACAAGATCTAGGACTCCATTCCCGTGGAGATCAAACAAAATTAGGTAGGTGGTATAGGTATGGAATATAACCAAGTATGTTTATGATTGCAGCCCATTTAGGACGGCTATGAGATCATCGCCCTCTTAATTGCGGCTATATCGAACTTCTATATAATAAGCCTATCTAAATTGTACTCACCATATAGGCACCCGTCATTTTTATCCTACCTCTCCTATTTTAGACGATAACATTAAATCTTTGAGATTTAAAGCAAATTAAGCATGAGTTATTGATATCATCACATGTTTTAGTCATTAAACATGGCTTCGTTTTATATCCAAAACAGATTTAATTACAGGGCCAATTCAACATTTTTATTTTTTGCAAGCTGACAGATGCAGAAAACCAATTTTTAATATTAATTTACAGTTTAACAAGCATACATCCCACTTCACAGTCTGAGAAGGATACTGTGATCACCTATGTTGCAGCTGAACAGTAATAGTTCAGTATTTGAGTTGGGGAAGACAACATTCCAAATAGAAAAGACAAGAATAGGAATGATATGTGTCTATTTTAAGAATAATATGGTTGATATACTATAATTTGGAGCCACAAGTTGCCAGGGGGTGGTATAGTGGTGTGTTCCATGTAAAAATATGGCTGGCAATAACTTGAGGGAGAGATCAGCACATAGAAATGACAATGCACCTAATTAAGAGATAGTGCCCACAATTGACATTGCACTCAGATTGATTCATATCATTAGTCACATCATGGGGCAACTCTTTGAGCGCCCCCTGTGTATTTTGAGATATATTGTGCCAGGAAACCAACCCTGAGCTGCCAGCTTGCTAGCGTCTGGGAACTGGTGGGCCGCAGGCTGGGTGGGCAAAGCCCACCAGAGGATTGGTACTAACTTAATAAGGTAGGACATCAATTTTCTCACCCAGGACCACAGGCCAGCAGTTAGGACAATAGTGTCTATCACCCCAGTGAGGTTAATATACACTATCCCAAATAGCTTGTTGGTATAGTCCAGGGGAAGCTCAGCGGCAGATGCAGGAATTGGTTTAGGGGTGACAGACAGCACCATGTCTGATTGGTAGGCAGGGAGAAAGTTCAATTTATCTCTGAACAGGTAGGGCTCAGTAACGTGCCAAGGGTCCTTACTGTTGTATCTGGTTAACACTTTAGATTGGGCCAAGAGATCCTGTGCTAATATTCTTTCAGATGTTTAATATCTATACTCAGGCTTCAAGGGGTACTCTGTAAAATAGACAGGACCAAAAGGAGAACCTGGCAGACTATAGGTAGCTGGCGGGGTGGCATGAGGATCAGACAATTTTGGGCTTAACTGGTAGATGGCTAGGATAAAATATGGTAATAGTTAAGGAAACCAATAGCTCATAACCTTTATTTAAAAATGATGATGTGGATTGGTCTTGGCTGATCAGGTACTTATACCGTGCTACCAGGCCTCATTTTCTGATCAGGTTTCTTGAGCTTAGGCGGGTTGGCGTCAGGAGGTCTTAGATGGCAGGGTGGCATACAACACGGGCGGGCTGACATTGGATATCTCTGAAAACAGGCCTTCAAACCTTTCTGTTCAACAACTTGGATATTGGCATTAGACAGGTTTTCAGGTCCAGTGCCACTTTCTGGACTTTGGGCAGGTTTCAGGCAATTCTCATTGGTGGATTTGCTTATTTTACCAAGCAAAGCAACAGTGTCAAGGGTTGGTACCTCAGGGAAACTCCCGTCATCAGGCACTAGCAGTTTGCTTGCAAAACTTTGTGATGGAGGTAAGGATTTGGATCCCAGCGGGTTAGCATTAATTTTACTAACAGGTGTATCATCAATTGGTTGTGGGTGGCTAAGCTCCCAATCTTCTAAACTGGTGAGCCATAAAGGGTTTTGCTTAGGGTTTGACCCTGGTCTCATACCTTGGGTTTTGGGTACTGAGAAATTGGCATTCCTGACACATGAGTGGACAAGGGGATATTCTTGGTTGCAACACACCATTAAAAACCAAATATGGTTTCTTTGAGTGTGCTGTCCCAAACTTTGGTATGATCTTTCCCCCTCCCTTAAATCACACATCCTCAACAACTGAATGTCCAGGGTCACAACAGAAAGGGGTCCTCAAGTCATGAAGACCTTCTGGAAGAGGATGCTGACAACATACAAGGAATACTGGAGCCTTATGTCATTTAGACCAGAAGCAAAACACAAAGAGAGAGCTGATCTGACATGGCAGCCATGATTCATTAGCCTACCAGCCTACCTGACACTAGAGTCCCAGAGTCCCCCTAAGTACAGCTACCCTCAAAGTGATTGACATTATACCAGATTGGAGGTACAATCCACAGGAAAAATTCTATTGAAAGACATGTCACACTGATATGATAAACCTGAAGATGAGGACAAACAATTAGAAAGTCCTCAGAAGGGTTTAAAGAACCACTGATAGAAGAAATTGCACAAACCCAATAAGTACAAGATGCAGAGTGGAGGATACCCTTGTTGATAGATTTTTCCTCTGCTCAACAAGCACAAAGATATTATGGACTGCCTGTGCTCTTCTCCACTCCTCTAGAGCCTACATCTTACCATTCCATGATGGTGCAGTAGGCTTTTTTTATATGTTATCCCTCCTAAGTACCAGACTGCTACAAAGGGGCAATATTCCATGTAGCCCTCTGGGCCATATGCTTGTCAGTGATTGTTCCCTTTGAAAATAAAGTGACTCCAACCATGGCCCATCAAGCTCTGGCTGTCCAGAAAACTTTTGTGAATAGCAACTCAGGATGTATTTGGTAACACGAGGGAGAAAAAATACAAAGCCATAGCTAAATAATGGGCAACCATTCCAGGGATTTTGGTTCTTGAATGTCAGGATCCTCCTTCATTATTAATTGCTGCTAGTATTCTTCAAGGACATCAACTTTATTTTATTTCTACCTTTGGTTCTAATCACAACAATTTGCTCTTCAAAACCTTCCCCCTTCATTCCTTTACCTTACTGGCCAATTTAATCTATTTTAACGGTTAGTTTTAATGTTTAAAGCTTATCTTGATCCTTGGACAATTCTTGAACCACGGACCTATAAATTTAGTTAGTTTAAATCAAGTCCAAAGTCAATTACCTTTTGCTTTTTTGCTTTCTTACGCCAGCACTTTGAACCAGGTTTTTCCTGCTCTTCCGTTGTCTTTGCTCTTTCTTTGGCTTAGCCAAACAATCAACCACTTTTCTGTCTTTCTCTCCTTTACATTTAACTTAAATTTTTTAAGTTAGTAAGGTCCAAATCAACTGTGCTTGTCTTCTGCTTCTAGTTAAGCATTATAATCACTCTTGGTTAACCACATTCCTCATTTCTGCACCACAAACTCAGATTCTAAATAAAAGCCTGAGTTTAACTCAGTCTCAACTTAAGTTGAGATTGTTTAACTTGCACCCCAAAAAGGTACTTGTTAGGTTTTGTGGCTTGTGTCTTCTCTATTTTTATTCTTTTATCTCTCCATCTTAGTTTCATGATTCCATTTGACTACATCTTTCATCAGTTAGGAAATTTTTATAGTGTTAATCACACTTTAATTGTTGATAGTT
Source organism: Entomophthora muscae (assembly GCA_014839935.2). NCBI lineage: Eukaryota > Fungi > Entomophthoromycota > Entomophthoromycetes > Entomophthorales > Entomophthoraceae > Entomophthora > Entomophthora muscae. The sequence goes on from QTSX02006402.1 coordinate 531,514, forward strand.
TTAATCCCCCAGCTAGTGCTGATCACTTCCCAGACTTAGTGACTGATTTACAACCAAATCTTTAGTCAATAAGACTGGTCTTTATTTTGTTTTCTTGGGTTTAATAAATTTCCTTAGTCCCTATTTTACTTCACATAAGCTTTTAGGAGCCCTAGTACAGTTATTGTTGCAAACCTTGCCTACCTTTTTATACTTGACAAATATAAAATTTCTTGGTTTAAAGGCCTTAGCTTACAATAATTTATCCCAAGCCTTCAGACCTTAGATTGAAACCATTTTTCTATGGTGATCATGCTCCCAGAGATTAACCCTTCCCCCTGAAGCCCCCTTCTCACCTTACCCCCTCCCCCAAAAATGTTTTTATCCTGCTGTGCAGGTTTTCTTGTACTCCTCCACCCCATAAAGTTTTTCCGACCTGGCCAAAAGGCTTGCTAGACTGTATAAGAATTTTCCAGCTAGATTGAATAAATAAACTTTGCTATGGCTAATGCCCCTGGTATCTTTGTTATGTTCATGAATAGATTGTTTGAACAACATATTAGAAAAAATGTCATACTCAGTATAGAAGATATAATTGTCTATAGCCTCACTAAGGGGAAACACTAGAAGGGTGCCTATATGATACTCATAACCTTGCAAGACAACCATATGTTTTCCAAAGTGTCCAAATGTGAGTTCTTTTTTCAGCAAGGAAAGAATAAAACCAGACCCTGACAAGTTAAGAGTCATAACTGACATGCTGCTGCCTTGAAACAAGAGCAAGCTCTGTTTCTTTCCAGAGATCATTGTGTATGTCAGAATATTCATCCCAGATTGGGAAGTGTTGAACACCCTGTTATCTACAATCATTAGTAATTTGAGTAAGTTTGTCTAAACATCACTACAAGAGCAACGCTTTTGCCATCACAAGGAACACATGGTTACATCATCTGTACTTCAGTACCCCAATCAAAAATATTCTACTGTTGTAAATGTGCTGTTTTAGAAGAGGTAAAAGGGGGGAAATATTAGAAACTAGATAATTATCTTTGTTTGGAGATAGGGATTATATAGTTATTGTGAATCAAGGATAACAGGAACATGATTATGTAGATCATTAAGTTGGATGGTGAAGGGGGTGGCTTGTTCCTGGTAAAGGGTCAGGCACCAAATCAAGTCATCTGCCAAATAGGATCATTGTTTGTTCATGATGTCACTTTTGGGAATTTGAGTTGACTTCCTTGTTTGGGAACGGTTCACAGGGAAGTCAGATTGTGGGTCACAAACCTGCTTAGTCAGAACCTTGTTGGCGGGTCAATCCTTCTGTTTTGACACTATAAACCGGAAACAGATGCTTCTGATTATGCTATTGGTAAAGTATTCAGATTACAGATAGCAGAAAGGGACTTTCTACTTGTATATGATTCAATAAACCTTTTAGATGACAAACAAGGATATTTATCTATTATAAGAAACTAATAGTAATTGAGCATTGTCTAATGAAATGGTGTTGTTATCTGAAAGGGCATAATATTCAAAGTGCTACTATATCACAAATAAATAGTGATTTTCAAGCAAAATAGCATCTCTCAAGAAGATAAGCTGAATGAATGAACCTTATCCAAAAGTACCCAGGTAAAATCATATAAAAACCAGGGAAAGTGTTATTTACTGCAGTCATCCTTTCAGAGCTCTAATTTAATTATCTTCTCTGCACCAATAGCAAAGAACCCAATTGACCCATGCTGATCATGAGAAATATCTAAGAGGGTTTTCTGACCGGTACCCTTAAATATGCAAAAAGGCTTTCAAGAACAAACATCTGTTCAAAAAGTCTATGATACATTACACTGTATACTTACAAGTGATGTTACTATATCCTAAGCTCTGTTATTCAGGATTAATCTTTTATGTTACTATAAAAACTATCATTTCCAACATTCTTGCTCCATTTCAAAATCTTCCAGAACATTGAAAACAATTGTTTAACTTAGTCATAAATTTTCTAACCACTCTTTCCAACCTGTCCATCTTAAAAAAACTTAATTTTAAGCTAGCAACCTTTTCCAGAGCTTACCTTGATTCTCGGCGGAATTCAAACCAGGGCCCATAAACTAAAGTTAGTGTTTTAAGTTCCAAGCTACTTACATTTTTCTTGTGCTCACAATATTTTTAGCTGTTCCCAGACTGTTTTTTATTGCTTTTCTGTTTTGTTCTTGCTTTATCTTAGTGCTTTCATCTCTGCTCTTGCCTTTTCTTTCTTCTTTACGCTTGAGATTAACTTCTTTGAGTTAACAAGTTTTGAGTTTTGCACTTAAATCTTGAGTATGGTTAAACAGCTTTGGTTTAACCCTCCATCTCTCCCAAGCTACCACAAAAACTCAGCATAAATAAATAGCTTGAGTTTTCTATTCTCAACTCTAAGTTGAGATTGTTTGACTTAAACCTTCAAAATGTACTTGTTGGGTTGGGTTGCTTGCTGTTTTCTTGTATCTATTTTAATTCTGTATCTTCTTGCCAATTTAGTTCTTAGCATTATAACTCACTTTGATTTTATTTGTCATAAATTGAGTAGTTTATATAAAAATACACAAACCTTGATTGTTAACAGTTTTAATCTACCAGTTAGTGGTGATCAGTATCCTGACCTTAAAATTGAAATATTAACCCAATCTTCTGTTATTAAGACTGGGCTTTATTTTATCTTCTTAGGTTTGATCAATCACCTTAGCCCCTAATTTACTTCTTATAAATTATTGGTTGCCTTGATTCAGTTGCTTCTACAAACCTTACCTATTTTTTTATACTTAATCAATATTATTATTCTGGAGTTAAAAGCCTTAGTAGATAATCACTTACCTCAGAGCTTACAGCTTTACACTGTTGACATAAAAGATTAATACTGATGAGGATCTACTTTTTGGGAAGCTTCAAATATGGAATTAATAAGAAGAGAAGTATATTTTATTAGATGATACTTTAGGCTTATATAGCTTGTGCTGTTGCGGGGATATAAGTTGGATCAAAGATAAGGATGGTCATGTGCAGAATGGGTTCAAGTCACTGGATACTTGGACAAGTCATGTGATATGGGTTTGTTGCCTTTCTTAGTATGTAGAAGGGTATATTAGATTGGCACCAAACCAGGCAATGACTGGATGTTAAGTGTGTTGGCAGTGACCAGAATACCCGTACATCCAGCTCCTTAACACCCCCTTAAGGGGTTACTCCGGTACATCAGGAGGGAGCTTTGTCTTGACAGCTGCCGCCTGATAATCCTGGAGTTGTTTGCTAGTGGGTACTAGCCAATTTGAGTGTTCTCCTTTGCTGAGTCAAAGGCAGGATCTGTGGTATTTCTTGATGATGGGATCTTTGGTACCTTAGAACTTAACTAGATAGGTATTTCTGTCTGGTCTGTATCTGATGACTCTTCCTGGTCTTCTGTGTACTGAATCCAACTTCTTCATGCTCCCTGTTAGGACCCAGACAGGGGAGTTGATTGGAAGTGGTTCCTCTGCGGAAGTTGCCTTTTGTGCTTTGAGCCTTTTGGTTTCTGCTATTTTAGCTTTGAGGTGTATGTGTTGTAGAGTTGGTGCTTGTTATACCGTGGGAAGTTTTCCCTGGGGATTTTCACATATGGTTGGTTATTGCGGGTGAATATCTCTGTTTTGTATCTGTATGTTAGTTCAAATGGTGAGTAGCCTGTCCCTTGGTTGGTGTGTACCCACAATACTAATAATACATGTTTCACATATAGTGGCCATGCGTCTTTGTCTTTGCCATCCATTATTTTCTCAAGGGTTCTGATGAGGCTGCCGTATAGGCATTAAACTCTGTTGTTGACCTGTGGCCTGTAGGGCAAGATTGTGGAGTGTTTGATGTTTTTGGATTTTAAATTGTTGTTTGCTATGTGTGCTGATAGCTTAATGGCTCCATCTGTTATGATGTAGTCAGGAGTTCAGTAGTTGTTTATTATTGCCTTGTTGATGAAGCAATTTATTGTTTATGCCTTGTGGTTCTGTGTTGCCCAGCAGATTGGCCAGCGTGTAGCAAAGTCAATGGCTACAATTAGGAAGTGTTGTTTGGTTTTTGCTTCTGGGAAGGGTCCCACCACACCCAGCCCCCAAACCTTAAATGGTTCAGGGCCTGGTACTAGATTAACTGTTGGTTATGGAGGCTTGGTTCTGGCATATTTCTCATACACTGTGTTGTGTTTGGCTCCTGGGGACAACATCCAGGAGGACACAGCAGGAAATCTTTATAACAAAAGATTTGAGGTTTGAAGCTAGCCTTGGGTTAGCCTTCAGAGCAAAATTAAGGGCACATACATTAATTTCTTAGAATACAAGATGAGGACTTCCTTTTGGCAAATAGGAAAGGAAAAATCTTGAATAATATTAAAGCCAACGCAAATGTGGATAAACTTGTCTTTATTAGGAGAAATGATTCTACTTAAATAGTAGACAAGGGACAATGATCACTCATTGGGTAGATAGAGTGGCAGAGGGGGTCACATTGGGGTGAGGTCATACCAGGATCAATCAAGGGCTGGTATGGTAATCTGGAATGGGTGAACATTGGAACAGATCTATTTACAGAAGGCAAGGAATTTATGAAGTTGAAAGCAAAACCAACCAAATCTTTGCGTTTATCACTATTCAAAGGCCATACCAAAATAGCATTAATGGCGCAATTTCTGGAATCTCCCCCCTCAAGATTGGACACAGGGAGTTGATATTTGCAAAGGAATTTGGAATGGACTCAGGCAAAAGGAAGTCCAGAGGACAGAAGTTTCACAGTATACTTGGTGCCCTTCTTAAAGGTGACCTAACAGGGCCCAACCCAGAAGGAGTCTAGCTTATGGGCTCTACCTCCTGTACAATTCTGATAGTAGAGAACCAGGTCACCTATTTGATACTCAGGGAGTGGGGGTTCTAGAATCATTGGACGTGGAGAGCTCTAAAGCCTTGACCTTGTAGGCAGTGGAATAAGCTGTTGCTTGGATGTCAATGATATAATTAGTTAAGTCTTTGACATGGGCCTCAGGATTGGCAGACACATCAAATTTGATCAAAGGGGGCCCCAAGATTGAGGGGGTTGTGGATGCATGTCCATATAGCATGGCAAAAGGAGATTGGACAGTCACTTGGTGTCTACTTAGTCAATAAGCAAAGAGAGCAGCAGGGAGGAACATATCCCAATTGGAAGCGTCAGAGAGTGTGAGCTTTCTCATTATGGACACCAGAGAGGAATTGGCTTGTTCAACAGTTCCATTGGTTGACAGATTATACGGCGCAGAGAAAGATTGGTGGGTACCCATAGCTTCTACAATAGACGTGATGAGGTTAGCATTAAAGTTGGTTCCATTTTCAGAAAGCAGGACTTGTGGGCAGCCATGTTTGTAGAAGATATCTTGCAACAAAAAATTAGAAGTGGTCTTGGCAGTTATATCTTTTGTAGCTCTGGCTTTGACCAATTTGCTAAAATGGTCTACAGCAACTAAGATAAATTGACACCCAGACCTAGAACATAGGAGGGGCCCAACAGCATCAATACTCACAGTGTGGAAGGCATGTTTAGGGGGATGAGTTTGAATTGATGTTGGGAAGGGCAAGGGCGTTGGAGCTGGCACAAATGGCAGGAGGCAAGGACATCAGGAATTAGAAGGTGCATGTTTTCCCAGTAGAAGTTCTTGCATAGCCAGTCATGGGTTTTGGCTATACCTCCATGTCCAGTGTCAATGTGAGCTTGGAGGATAATGGCTATTCTCATGCTAGGACAAACTTAGGGCAGAAAGGCATTGTTGACTTTCTTGAAGAGTTGTCTATCTCAAATCCCAGTGTCCTTGGATAGGGTTTGTAGCGCCAATTGGATATCTTCTGGCTCAGTGGTCCAGGAGTCAGGGTACCCTATTAATTTTTATAGGAAATCAGTGTCAGCCAGGTGGATAGCTAGAATTGGCATCCTTGACAAGCCATCAGCGTTCTGGTGTTGGGCCTCAGGATAATATACCACAGTGAAATTGTATCCTTGCAGGCGCAGGGCCCAGCATGCTAGTTGACCTTCTTGTTCCTTTAGTTTTTGCAGCCATTTAAGGGAGGAGTGGTTGGTGATTACAGTGAAGTGGGTCCCATAAATTTATTGCCTGTATTGCTTTACTGCATGTAACACCGTCAGACATTCCTTTTCAGTGACGCTGTAGTTCTTCTCATGTTTATTGAGGACCCGTGAAGAGTAGGCTACAGGTTGATCCACGCCTTTGTCATTAAGCTGGGCTAAGATGGCACCCACAGCTACTCCACTTGCGTCAGTATACAAGATAAACTCTTTATCATAATCAGGGTAGACTAGGATAAGAGCCTCTTTGAGCTTGGCCTTCAGCGCTTTGAATGCTTGCTACTGACTGTCAGTCCACTCAAATGGGACGTTGCAAAGGAGCTGGACAAGGGGTTCACTCAATTCAGCAAAGTTGGGTATGGATTGTCAATAGTAACCCATCATACTAATAAATACTTGGACCTCTCAAAGATTTGTGGGAGGTAAAATCTTTTCAATGGCTTCCACCTTATTATTCATGGGGCAGATTCCAGTTTGGGTGACCTCATGTCCTAGGAATTCAAGTTGCTCTTTAAATAAGGAGCACTTGGAGGGTTTGAGTTTCAAGCCAGCTTTGAAAATCTTGATAAAGACAGCCTTGAGGTGTTCTAAGTGGTTGGTAAAGGTAGAGCTGAATATGATGATGTCATCAAGGTATACAAGGACACAAGAGAGCTTTAAGTCTTGTAGGATGGAATCCATAGCCCTTTGAAAAGTAGCCGGGGTGTTGCAGAGTCCTTGGGGAATTTGAGTAGGTTCATAAAGTCCCTCAGAGGTGATGAGAGCAGCATTTTCTCAATCTTCTAGTGATAAGTCAACCTGCCAGTATCCAGAAGCTAGATCCATAGCCAAGAAAAACTTGGAACCACCCAGCCGTCTGAGAGCATTGTAAATTCTGGGCAGGAGGTACAAGTCTTTCTTGGTGAGTGAGTTCAGGCGGCAGTAGTCCATCACAATGTAATGCCCTCTGTCCTTTTTCTTGAGGATCAGTAAAGGTGAGGCCAAAGGACTTTGAGAGGGAGCCAAGAGTCCAGCATCTAAGAGTTTTTTAAGCTCTTTAGAAACCTGGTCATCCTCTACTCTACTACAGCAGTAAGGCTTGGCACAAAAGGCGGTACATCACCAGTATCAATCTGGTGAATGACCCCTTTAGCTAGGTCATAGTCCGTAGGTCCATAGGCAAAGATATTGCTAAACTGGTCAAGCAGGTCCAACACATCTTTTTGTTGGATGGGTGACAAAGGGGGAAGTTGGCAGCAGTGAATAAGGAGAGAAATTGAGGATTGTTTTCAGGTAGATTGAAATCACTAAAAGTTCTGAAAGGGTAGAGAGAAGCCACTTGCTCTGCTCCCAATATACAACCATGCCTTAAAACCTGGCCCCAAGACACATACATGGGTAGGGCTTTCAGGTTGACAAGCAATAATTTTAAAGGCTCCTTGTGAGTTTAATCTAGGATTCCTAGACACAATTGGGGTTCTTTATGGCTTAGGGATTCAGGTGAGTAGAGTTCCAGGAATGACTTTTTGGGTAGTTCATAAGAAATCTTGGAGTTGATAACCACTTGGGAGCCTGGAGGGATGGTGATAGCCGCAGGGGCAAGAAGAAGCACACCTTCCTCTATGGGACAGGAAGGAGGAGGGGTTCATATGTTAGAGGAATGAGTCCTATACTTTAGAGAGAAGATACATGTGGGGTACTCAAGCATGCAAGTTTTAAGACGTTTTCCTGGGAGCCACAGAGGCTCTTCAAAAATCAAAGGGACCTCATATTCTAAGAGCAATAGGTATCCATCTTGCAGGTTTACAATCCTGTTATATTCACAGAGGAATTGTGTACCAACCAAGAGATCATAGCTTTTGTTCTTGAGGACAACAGAGGGGGATGCAATGAGGAGTTTCCCAACCCTCATGGACAGGGATGAGTAGGCACCAATGGCTTGAGTTTGTGCCATGCCAGCTGTGCCATAAAACTGAGTGTAGTTGAGGTAAGAAGCCAGTTTAAGCTTCTTCATTAGCTTGGATGATACTACATTAACTGGAGAATCCGTGTCTAGAATGGCTTTAATTTTAACCTTTTGGATTGATACTTCCACACAGGTTGTATCTTTCCCAAAGGGGGCAAGACAACCAACACATCTTGCGCAGCCTCTAGCTCTTTTTCCCATTTGGCTAACATGCATCTTAAGGCAGGAATCTCCTTATACACAGTCTGCAATGGGAGGGATACAGCCACATTTTGAAAGAGAGCTTTGGCTAGCTTGGCGGCTTTTTCAGAAGAGTCTACCAAGACAGGAGGACAATGGGCCTGGGCTAGGTAAGAGCGAGCTACTATGGCCTTGGCTTCACTTGAAGGTGTACAAGAAGTAGTGGTGGTTTTCCTGGAGCAAAGCTTGTAAGGGACAGACAGAGTTTCTGGGACAGCCAGAACAGAGTAGCCATAACTATCAGATTCTTCACTATCAGAATCTTCAGGTTCAGAATCACTATAGAGATTGTGGAATAGGTGAAGAATAGTTAGGCCAGAGGAAGGGGGAGATTCCTTGTTGGAAGGAGGATCAGGAGGAGACGGGGGAGATTGGTCAGCAGGGAGTGTCTCCACCTCTAAGCTGACCTCTCTTTTCCTGCCTGTTCCTTAGGGTCACAACCCTCTAGCCGGGGATTATTGCAGGTATGTGAGTGGTGCCCTATTTGACCGCAGTTATGACAACCTTGCCTCTTAGTCTGTCCACCTGAACCCAGAGTCATAATGTGCAGCGTACAAGAGGTGGTCCTGGCATTACTGGCTTTATTTTCATGCACCACAGTACCCCCATGGGTCAAATACATGACTTTTAAGAGCGTCTTAATACTCTTCATGTAGGTCAGTGAAGCCTTGTGTGCCTTAAAGTGTAGACATAGAAGCTGGTTCACCTTTAAAGCGTTTGAACATGCCATGTAAGCTTCCCAGGGAGTTAACTGTTAGCTGGTAATTAACTGTTGACTTTCAATATAGAAGCAATCAGTAAACACAGCCAGGGTTTCCTTGGGCTTAAAGGCAATATGCATAAATGCATCTTTCTTGACCTCCAAGCTGAGATCTCCTCTGAACTCCTCAATAAGAAGGCACCTTATGTCCTCCCAGGTGACAATGGAGGGGATTTTGGGGACCACCGCTTCTTGGCATGTAGGGTGAAGACAGGTAAGAATATGTTCCTTTTTGATCTTGTCAGTAGTCCTACACATTGCAGTCTTGTAGATTGTTAAAAGGCAGCAATGGTATAGGTTTTAGGGTCAAATATCTGCTTGAAGATTGGCTTGTAGTTTGGGTCAATGGACGAGGAACTGGATTGGCTGTTGTCACCAGTGTTGAGAACATTGATGTGAGGATTGCCCTCAAACTTGGATTAAGCAGTGGGCTGTATAGCCCAGAGAAGTCCAAGGCTCTCTTCTAGGGTATCTAGTGTAGAGCTATTCTGACCACTGATATCTCAGGCGGTAGCAGCAGCAGCTCCAAATTCATTGATTTTGATCTGTTGTACTGCCAACGTGCCAGTAACCCCATTGATACAATTAGTCAGAGAAGTTTTTTGAGCAACCAGAGGGGTAACTTGTCCATTTATTGTCTCTGTGATTTGGGAGAGGTTTTGCACCTTGCGTTCTAAAGCATCTTGCCAATCTACCATATGATTAGTTACTGCTGCTAAGTGATCCAAGGCAAGAGCACAGTTGACATGGGGTTGGCCTCCCAATCCAGGGCAACACCCATGGTCAAGGTGGGTAGGAGTACCAGAGACTTAAGTCTCTCTTTTGCCATCAGACTCAGAGGACAAGTCATCAGGGTCAGAGAGATGTTGTCTCAAGTACTCAATCTTGCCTCACAAAGTAGCTACTTGGTCATTTAGCATGGCAATGCAAGGATCAGGTGTAGGTTTGACAGGCGGAGGATAGGGGCAGAGGATTGACGTAAAGTAGTGGCTTTAAGTTTGGTTATAACTTCACATACCCTAGCTTCAAAGGCAGACAGGATATCAACCAAAGGAGCTGGTGGAGTCACTTTAATAGAGGACACCCTATCATCAACATAGTTTTGAACTTGACTCAGAGTGTTTCCCAAAGCAGCCTTGTCCAAGCCATACTGTAAATGCAGATATTGACCTCATGTATTGAAATGGGTCCCAACCAACTCAAGCTGGGTATTAACATGTTCTCAAAACTGATTGAGTTCAGCAACTAGAGTCTTGAAATATTGACAATATTTTAGGAGGGTTGACTCTATCTGGCTACGCCAGGTATCTTGGTGGTCATCTAGTTCACAAAGCCAATCCTTAATATACCCAGGGAGCAAGGAGCAAAGGGAGTTTAGAGACAAGGTCAGATACTTTTGTGAAGCTAGCAAGTTGTGCTGGTTATCTGAAATGCAAGCAGATAGACTATGGGACCATTCTTGATAGGCCATATTCTGAGCATGGTTGTTAGAAATAGTGGTGGCTACGGCAGTCAAAAGCTGGTTTTGAGATCCCAATGCCAATTGATGATGGACTAACGCAGGTTGAATAAATTGGTTAACTAACACGCCAATAGTCTCCATTAATTCCATCAGCGTGGGGGAAGACCAAAATCCAAGAGGAAGGAATATAGGTCTTTGGAAGCATACCTGGGACAGAGACCAGGGGTAGTGTGCATTGCCACAGCACCTGTGTGGAGGATAGAGCAAACAGCATCACAAGCTTGCTCATAGTTGAGTGAGAAAGCTAGAGGGGGGCTCAAGAGGGCCCAGGGGACAGCACTATTACCATAGGAGTTGAGGGGGCATTGGTGATATCTTCTTCTAGAGGGGGACTAGAAACTTTAGTTTGCTTGGGTAATTCATAAACAAAGGGGGAAGGACCAGAGAATGCACGCAGGAATGGGGTAACTGAGAGCTTGCAGCCCCTGTAGTGAGCACCATTTTGTCGTGTTTGGCTCCTGGGGATGACATCCAGGAGGACACAGCGGGAAATCTTTATAACAAAATATTTTAGGTTTTAAGCTAGCCTTGGGTTAGCCTTCAGAGCAAAATTAAGGGCATGTACCTTAATTTCCTGGAATACAAGATGAGGACTTCCTTTTGGCAAAAAGGAAAGGAAAAAGCTTGAAGAATATTAAAGCCAGCGCAAATGTGGATAAACTTGTCTTTATTAGGAGAAATGCTTCTACTTAAATAGTAGACAAGGGACAATGATCACTCATTAGGTAAACAGAGTGGCAGAAGGGGTCATTTTGGGGTGAGTTCATACCAGGATTGTACAAGGGAAGGTATGGTATTCCAGAATGGGTGGATGTTGGTACAGACCCATTTACGGAAGGCAAGGAATTCCCAAACTCAAAAGCAAAACCAACAAAATCTTTGCATATATCATTATTTGAAGGCCATATCAAAATAGAATTAATGGCACAATTTCCAACACACTGTGTACTTTTTTAAAACATCATCTATGTCTTGTTTTAGATTGGGCCACCATACTATCTCTTTTAAAGTGAGGTATATTTTTTAGCTTTTGTATGTCCTAGTAGGTGGTGATGTCTTAGTATAGGGTCCTCTCTTTGTGTGAGTGGAATCTAGGGAACATGTTTATTCTTAATGATGCAGTAAACTGTGCCATTTGATATGTGGAAATTTTTTTGATTTTTACTAATGTATCATGGGTTAGTTGATGTGAAGAGGGGTCTTTCCCTTTTGTCTTGTACTCAGTGCTATATAGGTTGGGCCAGTCAGGATCCAGGTGGTCAGGATAATCATCTCTTGGCTGACATAGCCTAGAGAGAGCATCAGCCGTGACCATCTCTTCCCCCTTTTATACTGGATGTCCAAATTGAGCTTCTCCAGCAGGGATATCCATTTGGCTTGTTGCCATGCGAGTGTGTGAGGTTAGGCTGATTGACCACAAACAGTCAAGCTAATCATTGCACGCAGATCATTACAGTTACACAACATGGAATCACTAGACTGATACTCTATTAAGTTTAGTAATTATATGCTGTATAATCACTAATGTATTATGAATGATATGGCAGTTATACGCCGTATAATCACTAATATGTTATAATGGATATGACAGTTACACGCTGTATAATTGTTAGTCTATTAAGATAGATGCAACAATTTTATGCCGTATTATCTTTGATTATCATTCTGATGTTTCATTACATGCTGTATAATTACTAATTGATATGGCTATTATACACCGTATAAGCGTTAGCCAACATAGTGATTATCATTGATTACACGGTGTGTAATCACTAAATCATCAGCTGTATATCGCCCATATCATCCTGCTGGATGTTGTATCAACTCAGCCTTACCCAGCCTGATGGTGTTTATGAGCATATCAAACAAGTGATGCTCAAAGGTCATGGAAATACCAAGTTTGGGTCAGCATTACACGGCAGATAATCCATGGGTTGATACTGGATCAAGTCTGCTATTATATGGCGTATAATCCCTAATTTGACCCGTTGCATTAATAAGCAGAAGGCTTGCCAGCCAGAAAAGGATCACTGATTGAGCCCTACAAACGGAATACTGGAATTCCACCTTCCAATGTGAGAGGGCTGAACAGGGACCATTTCTAAGCATCAACTAAATATGGCAAAGCTTCACAGCGCAATAATAGGTGTGTAGAACACTCACCCACAAACAACAGTAGGCTAGCTCAAGAAGAGTGTAGGCTGTAGCTGAAGTACCATGTACGCCTGTAAAGGCCAGTAGCAGCACACATGCCAAGGACAGCCAATCAGGATAGGCGCAGCCAGCAAAAATGGACCTATTGCAAAGGTAGCCACTGAGAACTTTCTGAAAGGACAAGAACAAGGGTTGTTGCAGTATATGTTGATATAGACGCCTGAAAGGACATAAACAAGTTCTTAGTTACACCTGGATAGATTTCAGCTGCTGGCTAGATTGTACTTCAGTTTCAATAAACATAATTCTCTTCAAAGTTCTATTCTATTGTATTCTGTAGTGCTCTTGCATAGGATTAGGTAGAGTACATTGGCAAGGCTAACATCTATCTGTAGCTTTGAACATACCAGCAATAACACAAGTTTCTCAACAGAGTTTGTTTTGAGTTTTGAAATAGATTGAGGATTTATGATCAGTTAGTACTCAGACGTTTAAATGTCCTTCTAGATTACATCTCTATTTCTTGCATGTGTGGTATATTGCTAGCAATTCCTTATTGTGTATTGGATACCTCTGCTAAGTGTTAGTTAGTTTTCTACTTCTGTAACATACTGTCAGGAATTCTTGCTGCCCTGGCTGGCAGATGCGTAGGACTGCGCCAATGGCGGTGTCACTGGCATTCAACTCAAGCTTGTAGCACCCGTTGTTATCAGGGTATTGCAAGATGCGTGCTTCAATCAGAGCTTGTTTCAATAGTTGGAAATTATTATTGCATTCTGGTGTCCAGGTGTATTTATTTTTGACATTACCCTTGATTAGGTCATTGATTGGTGTGGTTAGTTTTCTGCAGCCTTTGATGTATTTCCTTAGGTAAGCTACCATTCTGAGAAAGCATCTAACTTGTTTAACGGAGGTGGGGTGTTGCATTTTATTTAAGGCTTTTATTTTCTCTGGATCTGCTTTGATGCCACCTTCAGAGACAATGTGGCCCTAGAACAAGAGTTCTTTTTCCGTAAATTGGCACTTGCTAGGCTTTGCATAGAGCTTGTGCTTTGAGAGTCAATTGAGTGTCTCACAGACATGTGTGAGGTGTTCCTCTTTGGTTATTGAGAATATGCTGATATTGTCAAGGTAGCATAATGTATTTGAGAGACTATTTAGTGCTTGGTTCATCATAGCAACAAACGTTGCGGGAGCGTTGGTCATCCCAAAGTTCATTACCTTACATTAAAAAGATCCAAATTTTGTACAGAACCCAGTTTTTGGTATGTCTTCTTCCTTTACTTCAACTTGGTTGTAACCTGAGGTAAGATCAATTTTGGAGAAAAATTTGGCTCTGGAGAGCCTTTCAAACAGATCCTCTATAAGTGGGAGGGGGTATTTATTCTTTACTATGGTTGCATTTAGAGCTCTGTAGTCAGTTACTAGACAGAGTGAGCCTTTCTTTTTCTTTAAAAAAACACTGCTGTCCCCCACAGGGATTCAGACAGGTGAATGAATCCTTTAGCTAGGTTATCCTCAATATGGATCATTATTTTAAAGATTAATCTGTTTCCTATTAACTGTGCTACTTTGCACTTTAAAATTTTGTTTTGATTTTTTTATCAATTAATTTAAATAATTTCAACAATTTTAATAAAATAAATCTTATTTAATCCTTATAATATAAAAACCTATATTAAATTAAGCATTTTCTACTTACAGCTAAATTAAACTGTATTAAAAGCCAGTAACAATCTTAAATCATATACCATTACTTCTTGAAAGCTGATTAGTACAAAATGACATCATTCTAAAAAGATCAACATAAAAATACAATAAAAACTGGTATGATGCTTTTTGTTGAAAATTAAATTGCTGCCTAAAATCTTAGCTTTTTTGCATATTTAATAAATAATTATTAAATAATTCTAGAGTAATTTATAAAAAAATCTAGTAAAAAGTTAAAAAACTAAAACTAAAACTAAAACTAAACTTTCATTGAAATTTCAGTGATTTTATTTAGCATAAGTAATTTATTCTTAAGTTAAATTTAATAGAAAATATATTAAGAACTTATAAGAGAGTAAAAGTTTTTCTTTTCAAATTCTTAATTATTTAATATTAATAAAATAGCTCTATACAACTATTTAATAAAATTATATTTTTATACTGTATGGTAGAGATAATATATATAAAATTCAAACATGAAAAAGAATGTATCAAAATCTTGCTTTATCTAATTAAATTTTTAAAGGTTAAAATTTATTTAAACTAAATTGAAAATGATCTTAGTTATTTTATCTATAAAAATAAGATACAACTTTAATTATACAAGCAAATATTTATGTGATTAAAAATAACATTTTATTTTGATAGATTTAAGATATATAAAGTTCATTTTTTAAGAACTGTTAAAAGTTATCTTAAACATAAGTTTATTTAAAAAAAGATTTTTGAGTTGGTTACTAAAAGTAAGCTGAATAATGATTTATA
The DNA here is from genome assembly GCA_014839935.2 of Entomophthora muscae. NCBI lineage: Eukaryota > Fungi > Entomophthoromycota > Entomophthoromycetes > Entomophthorales > Entomophthoraceae > Entomophthora > Entomophthora muscae. The sequence continues at coordinate 546,706 of QTSX02006402.1, forward strand.
CTTTAAATTTAGTTTACTGATTAAAATATCATACTTTAAGAGTTAATTAGCATATTTTATTTCAAATAATAATTTTATAAGCTTACATTCAAAGCCACCTCAAGACACTAAATTGGTATTGAAATATAAAATTGCAGCACAATTCCAAAAGCTGAGATTAAGGGGTTTCTAATGATACTAGTTTGAGCAAGATTGAAGTACTATTTGTCGAGATATCAACAGTTAACCAGAATATAAAAAGGGGTAAATAAACAATGATATCAGACTTCAGGGGTGATATTGATAAATTAAGGAGATCAGTTGGGGGTCAGTTGGGGATTTATGCCTGTAGTGCAAAAGCTCAGCTAACATGGTATTTAAACAGCTTAACTTTACAGAAATTTACTTTAAAATCCACACCTTTACTCCTCTCTGATAACTGCACAGCTATTTCCAAGCAAGAACTGCCTGAACCAAGCCAATGAACCCAACCACTATTATGAAACCTATCAATTTTGCACCTCAGATGACACCCTTCTTCTCACTGGGGGCTTTTACTAAGAGAGAAAGAATCTTTATGCTTAAACAAGCATTCCTTTTTCCTGCTGGCAATGATCTTAACAGCTTTGTTGAGCACTTATTATTAAAAACAGAGTTTGGAAAAAGTACCTTCTTACCTGTCATACAAAATTCTAAGACAGATGATTTCCTTAACAACCTAAAGGAATCAATGTCAGAATCCCCTGCCAAGCACCTTTCTTTCCTAAGAGCATTGATTACATCAAGCTACAGCTTGAAAGAGCTTTGGGATTGTGGATTTAAAATGAAAAAAATGAGTATTCATATTCTAAAAAATGCTAAAAAAGTATCATTAAATTCAAAAAATAAAAAAGGAAAAAATGATTCAGCAAAGAAAGAAAACATAAAAAATATTTTAAAACATATAATAAAAATTCATTTCCAACCAGACAATTCACTAAAAAATCCTCTGGATTGATTTATGAAGAATTACAAAAAGAATTGAGTGAATACTCAACTAAAATAAAATGCTCATTATTGAAAACAAAAAAAGAAATTTATGAAGATATGAAAATAAAAAACAATATTTCTATTTCACTTTCCACTTTTGATAAGCTTAATCCTAATAATATAATTAAAAGCAAAAAGCAAATTGATATGTGTAACATTTGCAACTTAAAAAAATCATTAGAAATGAAGAAAAAGGATTTGGGTATAAAGAAGTTGCCATTGCCTAAATCTATTAAAGAAATTTGGAATCTATTGACCTACATGAAAAGTTTTATAAGCATCAAAATAAAGAATATATATTAGTGATATAAATAATCTTGATAATAATTCATGTGTTATAGTAATAGACTATAAAGAAAACTTTAAAATAGGTGGGGGCCCTATAGAGACAAATAATTGTTTTTATGAGAAAATACCTATTTCTTTATTAGAATTTGCAATTGCTTTTAAAGAAAATGAGAAAATTAAATATGAGTATCATGAATTTTTATCTGAAATTTTATCTCATGACTCTTTGTTTTCAGGTCAGTGTTTGATAAGTCTGCTTAAAAATAATAAATTTAAGTATATTAAAAATATTAAAGTTTGGACTGATAATGGTAATCATTTCAGATCTTATGAATGCTTATATTATCTTTTTAAAGAGGTACCTAAAATTATAAAAGGAACAATTAAGTTTAATAGATTTGTTGAGTGTCATGGCAAAAGTATTGTTGATGGTCATTTTGGTGTATTATATAAAATATTTAAACAAAAGGAAAATGAGATTTATATAAAAAATATAAATGATCTCAAAATGGTTTTTGAGAGAGAGGAAGAAAGAAAGGGTTTATATGAATCACTTGTAAATAATTCAGATATTTCCCAAAAAAACCTTTTTTACATCTATGATAGAAAATCTAGGCCTAAAAAAAGCTGGCTTGAAGTCAAAGCATTTTATGTTAATCTTTCATATTTAATGAAAGATGGTGAGCTTTATGCTTCACCTTTGACATTTGAGGATGTTAAGGAGTACTCCAAAATAAATTACTGTGAAAAGTTCTGCACAGATGACAGAGAAACAAAGAGAGCTGATACTACTAAAGGATTGGTAGGACATGTTCATGAAGTTGGACGCATAACAAAAACTTATATTTCACATAGGGTAAATAGTCTTTTAAATACAACAACTTTTTTTCTAAAAATAACTAAGAAATTAATTATATGAGCCAAAGATAGGGTAATAGCAATTATAGCTTTGGGGCTGCTATTACTCTCCCATGCAACTCATATATTTGATTCTTGGCTTATTAAAATAGAAAAAAGAGGATTAGAAAAAAATACAGTTAATAAAAATAAAATTTATTTTTATTATTTGTATATTTTAAACTCTTAACCTTTTCTTTGGTAAACTAAGCATTGTATTAATGTTCAAAAAACATAAGTTTATGACTTAAATGATACCAAAGAAGTTAACATGCTTTGAAATGCTTAAGCTGGCGCCCTGGCTTAATCTAACAAATAATGACCCATATGGGTCTTGAGGGTTTGTGTCTCTATGGTGGAGAGTCTGTAGAGGGGTGAAGGTTTGGGCATGGCCTTGCATAGATCAATGCTGTGTTTGACCTCCTGTTCAGAGGGTGGCTCTGTTAGCTCTTCCTTAAATACATGGGTGTATTCATTTAGGAGTGCTACAAGCTCTGGGGATTGAATTTTAGTTGTTTGTATGTTATTGAATTTGGTGTACCTCATTATATGGAGTGTACTGTCTTTGGTTAGACGTTTTGAGTTGTCCTGATTTATGACTTGGACAAATAATGTGTCTCTTAGAATGAGGTCATTGGGTTCTTTGAGGATGTTGAAGTTGACTCCATTGCATTTGATTAACATGGTCTTTATTTTTCAACATATGCTGGGGTTCACTCAAGTAAACCAGTCCATGCCTGCTACAATGGTGTAATTTATGCTGCTCATGACAAGTCCATTGATGGAAGTTTGAATGCCTTGGAGGTCAATTCTGAAGGGAGTTATTTTTCCTTCAAGTAGAACCTTTGATTTGTCTGCCATTCTGGCATATTTGAAGTTGGATTTGACAAGTGGTATTTTTTATTTGGTTACAAATGGTTTGTTAACCGTGATGTGTTGTGCTCAGAGTCAAATAAAATTTTATGTGTATGAGATTTATAAGTGCATGGGTAGACAAGAAGTTGTGAGTGATCTTTAATTTTTACGTTCATAAAAATGGAAGATTGCAGGACATGTGGGATGCAAGCAGCAAAGTTTGTGCCATGGTACAATTTCTTGTTGGTTTGGGGGAGACAGGGGCACTTAGGCCTGTTCTCCTCCTCTTTTCCCTGACCTCTGTTTTGAGATCTTTGAGGTCAGAGAATGTGAGGTCAGATTCATAGTGGGTTGCTGTTTCAGGATTGCTCACTTTGGTGGTGTCCTCTTTCTTGGGATGGGAGCAGTTTGCACTCTGGCTGTGATTGCCATTGTTTTAATTGGAATTTCTGTTGCTATGGTTTGTTTTTGGTGCTTGTTGCCATTAGAATTGTCTCTGCCATTGCAGCTTGAGGAGTGGTTGCCATTGCGTTCAGCATATTCCATATTTGCGTGTTTTTCTGTGCACTTGGCTTCTGCAATGAGCGCAGACATGGAGGTGTTGGCCTCTGGGCAGATGAGGGCAGCAACTGAGAGTTTCATTCTATCAACAAATGAGGCTCTAGTGTGTATGTTGTCAGCTTGTTCTGGGTTTTGAATCTTGTAGTATATTTCCTCAAATTCATTGATGTAAGCTATGACAGTGGTCTTCTGAGGAAGATTGCTGAGCTGTATTGCAATATCTTGGAGGGATTCAGTGACGCAGAAGTTGTGGGTGATATAAGCTTTGAACTCTTCCCATTTATCAAGCTTTTTGTCAGTTTGTGAGCCAAACCAAGTGGCAAACCAGTTAGCTGCGGCCTCATACAAGCGCTTGCTGGATTCCTGGACTTGTTTTTTGTGGGGGGGGTGTCTGGCGCAGAGTTTAGCAGCTGAGTGATCTAGCCAGTTGATGACATTTTCTTTGTTTTTACCAAAAGACTTGTCAATATCAATGTACTTGGTGTTGGTAACTTTGCCTGTGATAGGCAGTTGTGTGTTTGTTTGTGGTTGGAGAGAGTGACTGTATTGAATTATCTTGGTGCATGCTTTGGGCATGACTAGTCCTTTGAATATGGTGCATCCACTAGGCATATCTTCCACAATATTGTTAGTGCAGAAGTATGTCTTCCAGGTATCCTGGGATGTGGCCTTGTTAATTACATGAGCAAAGATGGGTGGGTTCTGTTCAGTCAGTCTTTCTTTCATGGGTGTGGTCAAAAAACTGTAGCTGCTACCAGTGATGAGGAGCAGCTTTTGGGAAAGCTTCAAATATGGGATTAAGAATAAGAGAAGTATATTTTATTGGATAATACTTTAGGGTTATATAGCTTGCGCTATGGCGGGGATATAAGTCTCATCAAAGATAAGGATGGTCATGTGAAGAATGGGTTCAAGTCACTGGATACTTGAACAAGTCATGTGATATTGGTTTTTTGCCTTTCTCAGTATGTAGAAGGGTATATTGAATTGGCACCAAACCAGGCAATGACTGGATGTTAAGTGTGTTAGCGGTGACCAGAGTACCCGTACATCCAGCTCCTCAACAATACCATACTTTTGTTATCACAAATACTTAAGACATACCTGTAGCATGAACTTTTATTAATACCTTAGGAGCCTCTTGTACTGGACAAATAAGCTAGATAATATCAGATAAGTCCTTGTTCAATGAAAAACATATAATAAATATGCCCACTCTAAGCACCCCCAAGCCAGTGATACCTGTCTTCATAGCCCAACCATTCAAAGTTTATACAACAAAAGTTATGGAACCTATGCCTGGCAACAAAAGATAAATAAGTATATCATCATAGCCATTGAATATGCTATCATATGGCCAGTGGAGAAAGCCAATAAATAATATAAATTTAATGATTGAGAAAACTCATTGGTATGTAAATAATTTTTTGATTTTGGAAAACCAGACCTTGTAATCATATATGGATGAACCAAACTCACTTCTAACAACAATAAGGTGTATCTTGCCAAAAATTTCATACAACACACTATCAATAGTTCCTATCATCCTCAAGCAAATGGCAGGGTAGAAAGATTGAATGGGTCCCTCATGAATGCGCTAAGTAAGTTGTCTGCTAACAACCCCTATCCTTGAACAGACATTTTACCAATAACTCTCATGGTCTGATGCACCCAAGTTAATAAAAATGGGGGCCAATTCCCTACAATTAGTATATGGACACAAAACAACTACTGTTAGCAGTATCCTAAGATCAAATATTTCCCTAGCTAAAAAGATACCCAGTGAAGATGACCCCAAATACAACAATCAAGGCAAGATTAAGTAGACAAAAAATAGATTTCAGGAGTGTTCCTGACACTTATAGTTGTGTAACCAACAAACTTTCACCTGCCATCAATGTGAAGGCGCCTGCTGTCACCAAGCAGATATCTGCTGCCAGCGTAAGACATCCGCTGTCACCAAGCAGATACACACTGTCACCATGCAGAAGCCCGCCACAACCAATTTGTCACCTGCCGTCAATGTGAAGGCGCCCGCCGCCACCGCACAGATTCCCACCACCATCAAGCAGATACATGCCGCCACCACACAGAAGCCTGCCACCACCAAGCTGTTGCCCACTGCCAACGCGCAGACACCCACTGCCATTAAACAGATGCACATAGCCACTGCACAAGCTCCCTCCACTCTTGCCAGCCCCACCTGCAAACCATCTGCAAACCAGGCGCCCATGAGCCAGCCTGCCATCTGCCAGCTACCTACCAGCCTTTGCCCTTCAATGCCAGCAGGCCAGTCCCCATCCACTCCTTTGGGAAATAGCCAAATTGGGAAACCAGAAAAGGCAATTTCCCCAAATCTAAACTTAGAAGGAAATGCAGCCCAATTTGGGAGCTTACCAAATGAGGAATGGAATGACAGGCTCTCCAACAATGAAATCATGCACTAAATTTAGTAAATGATTTAGATGTATGAAGAAGGCCCAACTTGCACTATGCCAATGCAAACTGGGATCCAGCCAAACCTTCTCAATTGCCAGCCACCCAAGCCAACCCAGAAAAGGGAATAACAGATGCAACTCAGACTCTTGGTTCCCCAATGCTATGCCTTCCAATAATCATGCCTTGCAGGTCCACTAGTAAATAAAGACAAAACCCTCAATGATAGTTTGTGCTACCATTGAGTGAATATCCTCCTCAATATTATTGTGAATACCGCTATTCACCATATTTCAATTTTGCCTTCAGTGGGCCATTTCAAAGACAAATCTCTTGCTTTTGCTTTTGCCTCTCAAAATGAGTTGATGACTGAATCAGGAAGTACAATTGTTCAGTTTCTTGATCCTGCGCAACTCACTTGCCCCACTCATGCTGGTAGCAAGTGATCCTACTGTCCTGGTAGTGTTTTGTGGTATTCCTAACCACTATATATTTCATTTTGTATTCACCAATAAAATCTAAGTTATATTCACATTTTTATCTCTGTGTCTTCTGTACTTCTGTGCCTCTCTCTAGCCACAACTAGTAGAGATTATTCTTCCAGGGCCACAAGGTAAACACATAGCCTTCCCTGTCATTTAACCAAGACTTAGTATGAATCCAATCCTAAGGTTAGGATTTCCTGTTGTGTGTCTGTGCCGCGCCTCAGAACACGACAAAAATGGTGCTCACTACAGGGGCTGTAAGCCCCTTGGTTATCCCTTTTGCATCCATGTTTTCAGGTCCTTTGCCTCCGCCTATACAAGAGCTGACTTCACCTGAAATTACTAGCCCTCCTATTTAGGAAGATATTGCCAACCTGCATATTGTCCCTACAGTACTGAACCTTGGGAATGGTCCCTGCCTAGTTGCTTATCCCATGGGTACCCCTGACTTAGACTAAGTCATGTCAGTAGCCCTTGGGATAGCCTGTGAAGGAGCCATCCCTCGCCTTCAGTTGCAGTTCAGTTGGGCTGAATACTACAAATTAACTGTGGCTTCTCAATTTCCACAACATCTCCTCTCAGCAGCTGGCTCCGCTGAGCACTTACTTTTGTCCTTTATGCAGCCTGCCTTGGCCCACCATCAAATGGTGTTGGGGCTCCACGTCCAAGAGATCTTGTCTCTACAAGCAGCAGTTACTCATCACTGGGACCAGTTTGCTGCCTACCAACAGTGGATTCATTCCCTGTTTTCCTTGGTATCTGACAATCAGTGCAACTCTATTACCTCCCAGACCTGTTTGGTTAATTCTATTGAAAAAAATGCGCCAGTCTATCCCCAAATATGTGAGAGAGCGTCTACACAAGTATCACCAGCTAGAACAACCCTGGCAAACTCAAGTAGATTCCACCTTAAACGCTTATCTCACCAACTTCAAACAACTCATGCAACAGCTCAATGCATTCAGCACATGTTCCTTTGAGCAACTACAGCTGGTAGCAGACTTTGCTGTTAACAGCCTTAATGAACTCAGTACAGCATTTGAACAAGAGAGAGCTGCCACCACTGCTACTATAGCTGAACTCCAGAATCAAGTGAATGAGCTATCTACGCCCAAGCCAGATTTTCTGTCCTCTTCTGATGACATGGTGGATAGAGAGCAGAAAATATGGGATGCCATTTGCAAGCTACGTACAATTACCTGCAGTCAGGGACGTCCTGCTGAAGCCTCTCAACCTGACCCCCAGGTGCTTGAATTGACTACTCAAGTTGCAGAGCTATAGCAAGAACTTGCCGCCCTACGTGAAATGATGGCACTTGCTGCTAGTCCAGTTGGGGTTGTTGATGAAGATGGTTGCTGCCCTGGCTTACATGGAGCTCCTCAAATCCAATGCGCTAGGGAACTAATTGCCCTAGCTAACAAGGTGGATCTATTGAAGTGGGACTATACTGAACTGGATAGAGACGTACAAGAGATGAATGACGTGATTGACTCTGTGAATGATAGGTTTGCCCCTTGCCTCTCAGTGGGGCAATCCCTTACTTCTCAACTGGCTGAGATCTCCACAATAGTGACCACCCAAGGTCAATGCTTAGATTCTACTACACAACAGACCACTCAAGCTGTTGATATAGGTGCCCACGCTGTTGAGACCCTGACTACCCTTGAAGAGAGTGTTTGTCAGCTATGGGCTAGACAACCCCCCTCTGAATCTGAGGCAGAGTTTTCCTCTTGTATAAATGTACTCAATAGCAACAATGGTGGCCCAACTCCCAAAGCACACTTCAAGCCTACCTTTAAGCAAGTCTTCAATCCCAAAACCTCGACCATTGCAGCTTTCTTAACTATCTATAAAACTGCCATGAGACAAGCTTCAGACAAAGTTAAGAAAGAACATATTCTGACCTGTCTACATCTGACTTGCCAGGAGGTAGTGGTGCCTGAGCTTCCCACCATTGAGACGTGAGAAGATATGAAGTAGCTTCTGATTGAAAATTTTGGTGGTGACCTTAGCCTGGAAGTAAAGAAAGACACCTTCATGCATATTGCTTTCAAGCCTAAAGAGACGCTAGCTGAGTTTGCAGACAGATTCTACATGGAAGGACAGCAACTGATAACAAGCAGACAGTTGACAGCCCATGAAGCCTACATGGCTTGCGCTCAAGCCCTCAAAGCTAACCAACTTCTGTGCCTTCACTTCAAAGCCCATAAGGCTATGCTTTCCTCCATGAAGAGCATAAAGACACTGTTGTGAGATATGCACCTTAACCATTCTGGAGCAGTTGTTAGGGAAGGTTGAGCTACTTCTAACTCTGGTTCATCTTCCTGTGGTCCTTGCATTCTTACCATGAACTCGCAAAATCCTCCTTGACTCCAAGGTTGTCACAACTGTGGTCAAATAGGTCATCACTCTTGAGTCTGCACCAACCCACAGGTTCAAGGGGCTGATCTGAAAGAGCAGGCAGGAAAAGAACAGTCAACCTAGAGGCAGAGATTCTCTTGGTTGAAAATTCTTCCCAGTCTCTTTCAATCCCTCCCTCTATATCTGACACCAAGCCTGCTGATAATGAGGATTCTCCTATCCTCCTCTTATTTCACAGTATCTCTGACAACTCTGACCTTGATGACTCTGATACTGACAACGCCAATGCATATGGGTACTCTGTTCTGGCTGTTCCTGAAACCATTACAGTCCCCTATAAATTGCGTTCAGGAAAGACTACAACTACTGCTAAGCCTTTGCCTGAAGCTAAAGAAATTGTATCTTGCCCTTATCTCACTCAGGCTAAGAGGTCCCCTGTGCTAGTGGAGCTGTCAGAAGAAGCTGCCAAGGTTGCTGACGCTGTCTTCAAGAATGTATCTGTTTTGCTCCATCTTCAGACTGTTTATAAGGAGTTCCCAGGAAAAAAGATACATGATTGAGAAGAGGTATAAGGAATTATCCAAGGCTCAGGACATCTTGGCTGTCCTTCCATCCTTTGGTTGCACTACCACTTGAGTAGAGATATCTATTCAAAAAGTGAAGATCAAGGCCGTTCTAGACACTGGCTTTCCAGTCAACGTTGTCTCCTCCAAGCTTGTGAAGAAACTCAAACTTGCCCCTGACCTTAATTATCACCAGTTGTATGGCACTGCTGGACTGTCTATGACCCGCGCCATAGGGGCGTACTCCGCTCTACCCATGCGGTTTGGCAAGCTTCTCCTAGCTGTGCCAGCAGTTGTCTTGGAAAACAAGAGTTACAATCTCTTAGTTGGCACCCAGTTCCTTAGGGAATATAATGGGATAATCAACTTAAAAGATGGTTACCTCTCTATTCTGGGATACAAATTCCCCCTGATCTTTGAAGAGCCAGTTAAAGTTCCCGGAAAACAGCTCAAGACATGTGCCTTGAAATATCCTACTGGGGTTTTCAACCTCAAATATTGCACCCACTCTTCAAACATGAAATGTCCACCCATGGCTTTTCCTGCATCTGAAGGGATCCCTCTCCTAGCCATGTCTGCTGTCATCATCCCACCTGGCTCCCAGGCCATCCTAGACTCCCATATATCATATGAACTACCTGAACAAACCTTCTTGGAGTTGTACTCTCCCCCCTTGTTAGGATGCAACAAACCTTATCTCTGTCCTGGGATCCTAGATGTCTCCCATAAGGACCCTGTTCAATTGTTGGTAGCCAACCTGACTGCTCTCCCCATGACCGTGTCTAGGGGGAAGGTCGTTGGATATAGCAAGCTGTTGAGCGCTCCTGATGTCCTGTCTCTTCATCCCTTTGGCACATTCCAAGATTTTAACCTACCTGAGGATGAACCCCAAGTCCTATCCTTGTTCACTGTGCAAGACTTTCCACAGCTGTCCCCAGTTCAACAGAAAGAGGTGCTAGACTTGCTAGACCAATATTTCAACATCTTTGCAAAGGACAGTACCAACTATGGGTTAGCCAAGGGCGTTATTCATCAGATTGACACTGGCAACGCTCCTCCCTTCCGTGCTAAACCGTATTTCTGCAGCTGTGTAGAAGACGCCCAGGTATCTAAAGAGCTCAAACAACTGTTGGACAATGGGCTGCTGGCACCTTCCCAAAGTCCTTGGGCATCCCTGCTACTCATCTTAAAGAAGAAAGATGGGGGTCATTGTATTGTGATGGACTACCGCCAATTGAACTCTTTGACCAAGAAGGACTTGTACCCCTTGCTGTGTATTGATGATGCTCTTTGACGTCTTGGAGGCTCTAAGTTTTTCTCTGCAATAGATCTGGTATCTGGATACTGGCAAGTTGACCTATTGCCCAAGGATTGCCAAAAAGCTGCGCTCATTACCTCTGAAGGGCTTTTTGAGCCTACTCACATGCTGCAGGGACTCTGCAACGCCCTGGCCACCTTCTAAAGGGCCATGGACTCCATCCTCTGTGACTTGAAGTTGTCGTGTGTCCTAGTATACTTGGATGATATAACGGTTTTTAGCGCTACCTTCACCAATCACCTGGCTCATCTCAAAGAGGTGTTTATAAAGATTTAAGAAGCTGGCCTTGAGCTAAAACCTTCTAAGTGCGCCTTCTTCAAAGAGCGGCTTGAATTCTTGGGCCATTAAGTAACCCAGACAGGGATTTTCCCAATGACTAAGAAGGTTGAAGCCATCAACAAAATGCTTCCACTCACCAATCTGCGAGAGGTACAAGTCTTTCTAGGGATGATGGGCTACTATAGACAGTTTATCCCTGACTTTTCCAATACTAGTGAACCCCTAGTCCAGCTGTTATGTAATGTCCCTTTTGAATGGACCGCCAGTCAGCAACAAGCCTTTGAGACCCTTAAGCAAAAACTCAAAGAGGTGCCAATCCTAGTGTATCCTGACTATGATAAGAAGTTCATCCTGTATACCAACGCTAGCAATCTTGCTATTGGGGCTATTCTGGCCCAACTAGACAACAAGGGTGTAGAACACCCTGTGGCTTACACTTCCTGTGTGCTAAACAAACATGAGAAGAATTATAGTATCACAGAGAAGGAGTGTCTTGCCGTGTTGCATGCAGTCAAGCAGTTTTGTCACTACGTGTATGGTACCCACTTCACAGTTGTCACTGACCAAGATTTGCTTAAGTGGTTACAATAGCTTAAGGAGCCTGAAGGGCGCCTAGATAGATGGGCTCTACGTCTGCAAGGATATGGCTTCACTGTGCTCCATTGTCCTGGGATTCAACACCAGAACGCTGATGGGCTCTCCAGAATGCCCATTCTTGCTTTGCATCCTGCAGAGGCAGATCAGTTATACAAACTAATTGGGTACCCTTCTTCTTGGGAAAATCAGACAGAAGAGGTACAACTGGCCTTGTCCAAGCTATCTGAAGATACCCTCATATGTGACAATGAACTCTTCAAGAAGGTACAAGACCAGTATCTGCCCTATGTACAACCCAGTCTTTGCCTCACGTTGGTGTTGCAAGCTCATAAAGAGACTGGGCATGGAGGCATTGCCAAGACCTTTGACTGGCTTCAAAAGAATTACTTATGGGAGAACCTTTTTCTACTGATCCCAGATGTCATAGCTAGCTGCCACAACTGCCAGCTGCAGAGGCCTTGAGCTGCTGCCCACAAGTTCAAATTAGTTCCCCCACAACATGCCTTTCACACTGTCAGTATTGACGCAGTAGGTCTTCTCCCCCGCTCACGTTCTGGGTGTTGCTTTATTCTGATTGCTGTTGATCACTTCAGCAAGTGGGTAGAGGCTTGCCCTACAAAGGACATCACAGCTAAGACAACTGCTGCCTTTCTGTTACAAGATATTTTCTACCACCATGGCTGTCCTCAAGTGTTGCTCTCAGATAATGGAACTAACTTTAATGCCAAGCTGGTAACCTCTGTTGTCAAAGCTTTAGGATCTCACCTGTCCTTCTCTGCCCCCTACAATCCTTCTACCAATGGGGCAGTTGAGCATGCAAATTCAACACTGGTCTCTATCATGAGGAAGCTCACCTACTCTGACGCTGCCAATTGGGACCTATACTTACCTGCCGCTCTCTTTGTGTACCGTCTTAGCAAACATTGTATCCCAGGATACTCCCCTTTTGCTATGCTGTATGGGCAAGAAGCTACTACCTCATTGCTCTTGGGGGCCCCCTGCTTACCTCTAATAAGGCCATGAATCCTGACAGCCACATCAAAGATCTAGTCAACCGCATAATTGATATATAGGCCACTGCCTACACTTCTGCATAGAAGACTAAGATTCTTGAGCTTTCTCCCAATAATGCTGGACGCTCCCCCCTGCCTGAATCAATGTTGGTGACCATGTACTTTACTACCAACACAGAGTAGGTGGTTGCGCACATAAGGTGGACTCTCTGTGGATTGGCCCTTTAGAAGTGACCTTTAAACAAGGGTCTAAATACACTGTGAAGCTCCTCTCCAGTGGCCGTCCCTTTGCTCAAAAGCATACCAAGTTCCTCCACAAGTACCACTCCCCTAAGGCCAATCTAGGGGAGGGCAATGTTGTGAATACCACTATTCATCATGTATCAATTTTTCCTTTGGTGGGCCATTTTGAAGATGAATCTCTTGCTTTTGCTTTTGCCTCTCAAAATGAGTTGATGACTGAATCAGGAAGTACAATTTTTCAGTTTCTTGATCCTGCGCAACTCACTTTCCCCACTCATGCTGGTAGCAAGTGATCCTACCGTCCTGGTAGTGTTTTGTGGTATTCCTAACCACTATATATTCCATTTTTTATTCACCAATAAAATCTAAGTTCTATTCACATTTTATCTTTGTGTCTTCTGTACTTCCGTGCCTCTCTCTAGCCACAACTAGTAGAGATTATTCTTCCAGGGCCACAAGGTAAACACATAGCCTTCCCTGTCATCTAACCCAGACTTAGTATGAATCCGATCCTAAGGTTAGGATTTCCTGTTGTGTGTCTGTGCTGCGCCTCAGAAAACAACAAATATTATCACATTAATCAATCCTTTACTGTCAGGGATGCCTTCCCTGACTAGTTAATTTTATTGATGTTTTTGAGTCTAGTTACCCAGTCCAAACAGAACACATCAAAGCTCTTTATACCATGGTCAACTGGGATTTCAACCTAGACGGGGATCAAACCCGGAACCCCCAAAGACAAGCTAGTTGTTAGTATATGTTCATTAGTTAAACATAGTTTACCTTTTTATTTGAGCTTGATTCATTTTAATTTTGCTTTTGTGCTTGCTCCTAGCCTTGGACTTGTGAATAATCAATTAGAGGACGTCACTTACTGCTTGCACACTGATTGGCTGCTTATGTCATGCTTGCTGCTCTCAAAATCACTGGCTCTATACTGGGACAAGGCTCCGCACTTAATTTCCTCTGATATGAATCAGATCAACCGCTTAATTGCCCTTGATCTTGTGGCTTGTTCTTGTTTCCTCTCAACTCTCTATTTGATGATAGATAATATTAAGCTACAATTGTGTTCACACATGATACAGGTAATCAAATTAGCCATAGTTTCAGTTAAATCAAATGTTAAATCCCTTCCTATCCTAAGATCCTCTTAAACGTTCCAGCCCCCCATTTTGGTATTTAAGAAAACCATATCTATTATTTTTACTTGTTTCAACAATAAAGACTTTATTCTACTCTATACCTGCCTACACTTATCTTCTGATCCCTTCTTTGAAATAATGAAAAGAATTACATTCCTGTTCTGGTTTCTAGTTCTTTTGCTTACAGTGGTATTGGGCCTTGAAAATCCCACTCCCACCACAGACTGGCACAACTCCTCCCCTGATGATTCCCACCAGAAGGATTCCTTGGCCAATGGGTGGTTCAAGTACCCTCAGGCCACTGGGGAAGAAAGTTCTACTATGGTTGCACTACCAATCCTCCTCCAGTTGAACCCTTGCTGGTTAGACCCAACACATCATTCTATCTGTTGACATACATGATAGGATACTATCTGCTGGGTTGCTTCAGCTCTATGATGGGCAGGTTTGCCTATCTGGGCCACTTTGATCACCTTGCTATGGTCACAGTGCCCATTGGTTTAGTCATATCAGGACTTAACATAGGGGCTTTAGCTCACCAGATTGGGAACTTGTTCCCCCTCAAGTAGGTCCCTGAAATTTACCTAGGGTAAGCAAGTAACCTTACTAAACCCATTCCCCCTCCCCAAGTCATAAGATGAACTACATCATCTTCAAAGATATCTTGACAGCTTACCTTGAGATAGGGGGCAACCAGCCAACCAAAGCTCAGTTTTTTCCTGTCCTACAGGGACCAAAAGGGATATTGTACAATGAGCCAACTCACCTCAACTCAATGGCTTTGAACCCGTGAACACCTCTGGTGTCATCTTGCCCAAATCCCAGCTTGGCTACTTACATGATCCCCCCAGCTACGCTACTGTACCTTGCCATCAGCCTTAGACAATGCAACATCCTTGCCAAAGCCTTCCATCAGTCAATAAACTTCTATCCAATTTTCCACACCTTGAACAGCTTTGAACCGCCTAACCTACCCTCTTATGTTACTAAAGTTTTACCACAATACTTGGGTATTACAATAGAGAGTCAAAAGAGAAGCTATACCAATTCAATTTGAGAGATTCCAAACAGGATATAGATCTGGGTAGTTTCATTATGACTAACGCAAATTAGACCCTGGGCTAAAGAATCCAAGCATAGTCATGAAATCCAGAACCAACATCCCCTACTTATCAAGAGAATCAGCACACAAACCAAATTAAATCACATACCCCATTATAGTATTTATCTATGTAAAGATAGAAAGGCCCAAAGATCTCACATCTACCAGTACCCAAGGCTGAACTGTGTAAATTCACTGCCACCCTTGCCCTTGGATTGAACCATTTCATCCCGTTGCACCAAGAAAAGCCTAAAAATAACAGCCAAACCACTTAATTTCTTAGGGGGATTTGGTGCACACTATGGATGAGAGATTTGTTCTGGCCTACCCTGTGGATCCCCCAGTTCTGGCTGCTCCGTCCTGGGAAGAAACACTGATCAATTTGGATTATTTGTTGGCATGGTGTCGCCCACTTTTAAAGACAATCAGAAACGCCCAATCAAAAGATGTCACATTGAAGCCCAGAAAGTCAAATGAATCTGAAATGCCTGGGATGTTTTCCAGCCAATCAGGTGAAGCCGCGGAAATTACTTTGGAATTCTCCAGCACCCCTGGCCTTGGCCAGCAAAATTTCTCTTCTAGCCAATCAGATTAAACTCTTAGGGTCATGTGATGTATCTCCTAGCATCTCACCCCTTTTAACAATGCCAGGGGACTTTGAGTCCCCTGCTTGTCAACTTTCACCTTAATAAACTTTAAACAGTTTTTTAAAAACAAAGAAAAAACCTAGTCTTTATTTCCTGACTTGGTTTGGAGTTCTTCTTTAGTTAAAGCAAAGTATTAGTAGTTGTCTTTTCAAAACTTACTACTATATGGTCCTTTTCAACCTGGCGGTCTCTTTCAAATTCCTAAGTATAGAGTTAACACATAGTTGTTGTGTTTATTGCTTACTCTTTCAAACTCACAGTTCAAACTTGAAATTCCAACTTAAAAATTCATATAAATCCTATTATTATTTTGAGTTTTCTTTGATTTTACTGGTTTTGAACCCGCTTTTGCTTTTACACCCGCCCAAGACATCCAAGACCGCTACTAAGGCCCCCAAGTGTTTCCTCCTGTTTCACTTCTGGTTTTTTTTGTAGCTGCCCCACCCAACCAAAATTTTATTGCTTTGAGACCTGATATTAGCACCCTTTAATTCCAAATTTTTTGGGCTCTATTATTATGATCCTCTCAGTCCTAAGATTTGTGGTATTTTCTCTGGCCCCCTTTGTGCTTCTCCTTTGAACAACTTCCCCCAATTTATGGTCCTGTATCTCTTCTTCTGTTTGCCTCAGGGGGACAACCCCTCTAGTCTCCTGTACCTTCCTGGTGAACTTCTCATTTTGGGGTGCAATTGTCAAGAGCTCAACTTGTGATGACCTGGACTTACATGCAATTGACTACACTGTACCTGCCCCCACATTGGAGGAGGCGCCGGTGTCTACCCTTCCCAGCTTGGAGGGGAACAACTTGGTACCTCTTCAAGTGCCTTTTAAGTTGCCTCCTGCTCTCACTTGCATGCCCTGATTGCTCATGGGGTTAGTGTTGATAAGGTTGAATGCATGCTTCCTCAGCTTTCCCCTGTGTCCTCTCTTTGGTCCTTTCTCCAAGCAGCTATCCCAGTGCTACACTGGGTGGCATCCTGGTGGTTCATCTTGCTGGGATGGGAGCTGAACTTAGTTAGTTTAGCCCCCCTCTCTCAAAAAACTGGTTCACTATCAAGTGTGTCATCCAGATACTCTCAAGAAAATTCTTAAAGCTCCCCTTTTGAGCACCCCAGGGGTATGTCACAACATCTTCAATAACTCCCTCTTGGGAAATCATTTCCCTGATAAATAACTTGGCTGCTGAATAGTAGGTGGTACATCCAGCACACTCTAACATTATATGAGGATCAATTTTTTTGAATCCTATGTGGAAAAATACTTGGACAAGACCCACGGCTATCATGATACTATAAACCCTCATATATTAATATCAAATAAGGTATTGTCCTCTTCTAAATCCCCTATCTTGTTTTATATACTTTCAAGAAGTATATGCACAGCAATAGAAGTAAATCTTTGCTCATAGCTTTTTTTGACCTTACTATCATTCCCTGTGCCAATCAATTAATGATTCCATGGTGATGTCTGGTGTACAGTAAAATATTTCATGAATGGTGATGGGTTCAGTGTATCTGATTAAAATTGTGGTGGTGCACTTGGTAGTATAACCCATCTATTGAGATCTGGGTATAGCATTGACCTATATATTAAAGTTAAAATGAGGCATACAATGTTTGCTGCCTGTACTAAAAGTATGTCAATTTACAGTTAGCATCAATATATAAAGGGGTGTAGTTATGTGTTAGAAAGAGTTGGCAGCTATTATTCTAAAGTTTCTTCAGGTTTCTTGCCTTAATATGCCTATAGTGAGTTTCAAAATCAAATCTGTATGACAGGGTGATTGGATATAAGGCCAAGATAGCCTATTTTAGCACATATAGAAGTGTCTGCTTTGTGCCTGACCCTCAAAATCTTTTACATGCTGGTCCTGACAACTTTTGGGGTGGGTTTTATTATAATGGGAAACTAGGGCTGCAGTGGATCTGCTCAGATGGCTGCTTTATGATAAAGCAGCTGCCTGGAGAAAATATGGCCCTGATTTTATTGGGATTTGGGCCTTATTTTTTCACTGGTCAAGGTTATGTTTTGGGTCTTATGCTCTGCTTTAATGAACAGAATGGGACCTATTGTGGTTTAATTTTTAAATAGATAAAATATGTAAAATTTCAAATAGAAGTATTGTTAAAATTTTAATTCTTATTTGTTAAATATATCATCTGTATTGGTCCATTATTGTAATTGCCACATTTCCCTTGGTTTCAGCCTGGTTTTCTATTGGATGCTAAGTAGGTGGCACAGTTGTAGTGATCTCATTATCAGCTCCAATATCTGATAAAAGATAACACATCAGTGAGCTTTAAATTGTGCTCATCTCCTGATAAATAAATATCTCTTTGCCCTGCGACTTAGTTTTTGATTCTAGCTTTAGTTTCTTTAGCTGTTGTTGCCTTGAGTTCCACCTGGCTGGCGTTAATGTTACTAATGGCTTGAATGTATCTGCTCTCCTGTAGGCTGAATATATGATATTTGTAAATCACCATCACAGCACTAAATGCCAGAGTAAAGAAAGCCTTCCCACCCAGAATCTAAATGTAAAGGTCAGATTCTCTACACTGGAGAAATCTATCATTTCTGAGTGACCTGATTTACCATCCAAAAGAAGGTAAAGGTTGGAATCCGATCAGATTTTGTCCTATGTAACCCTATGAGAAACAGTTAAATCCAGAGCATTTGGCTAGTCCTTGGATCAAAATCAATGCTTGAGTTGAAATGTTTTCAACCCACATGCCTCCAGCCTTGCCCAGGTGGGGAGCAACCTATAGGTCTATCCACAGCCTATGGATGTATTGTTGGAACAAAAAAGCCTTAGGATGGATAAAGTTATCCAGACCAGTTAAATTTTTGGACTTTGCCCACCAGCCTTTAGCAACTCCTGGGTAGCTCAGAGTCGTTGTATAAAATATTGTTTTATAGTGTGTAAATATAATGGTACCAAAACCTATGTTATAATGTTTAAATATATTAACTAACCGCTTTGGCTGCGGCAGCCCACTGCTGGAGCTGGGCCACCCCGGCTGCTTGACTGATCTCCACGCAACGCTTTAGGCTAGGATTTTATTTGGATTTTTCTTGCGATTGTAGCGAGAGCTGATCTTTGACCGGTCAGTTTTAAAAGTAAGGTTGATTTAATTGGAAGATATAAATGGTAACAAGGATTTCCCTGACGCTTAGTTGACTCGAAAGGGGATTAGGTGATGGCGTAGGTTGATCTTTTGGTATTCGGGTGGCGTTGTTTGGTCGAGTAGTTTGGACTGGTTTGGCAAGCGCAACTGAAGTTTACAAATAGTAAGATGATTGGGAATGAATGACAGCGATGGATTGGAATTTTGTTTGATGCTTTAAGAATATTTTGTGCTGGAAAGGAATAAACATGGGAATATGGGTGGTTTGAGTTGTAGCTTGCTAGTCAGGGTTTTGCGTTTATTATGGCTTCAAAAGCAACGGCTTTGGACGAATTCTAGCAGATGGGAACTTTGCTCAAGGAACTGGCGAGGGAGAAGATGATTGGCTGCAGCCATGATAGTTTCGGTCGAAACTGCCTAGCATAGAAGACCTAGGTTGGAAGATTCAGGGGGTGGATAGGAAAAGTCATGGCTGGGTATAAATGTTAGTTTAAGAGATGGGCTTAGTAAAGTGTGTTAGGGTTGTAAAACAACCAAGCAGAGGAATAAACCAAGGTTTAGGTATTTTATCCTTTTAGAAGCTTGAATAACAAGTTGACTTTGTTATTCAAGTATGATCTTGTCTGGAGGGCTTCTTGTAAGCTGGATTCCGTTGACTATTGGTACGGTGGCGGTGCTGGCTAATTCTCTGCTGATTTGGACCGCCCGCCGCCTGCAGCATTACACGTTGGAGATCAAGCTTGCCCTGGTTTTGGCATCGGTTGATATGGCATTGGCGATTGTGATCATGTGTTCCTCCATCTTGAACAACTGGCAGCTTGATGACGATGAAAGCTTCCAAGTCGTCTGTGGAATCAAAGATATTGGATGCCTTCTTCTATTGTTTGTGTCGCTAGCATTGGTTGCGATGATTGCGTTGGAGAGGTATTATAAAGCGAGAGGTTCTACCATCCCAGCTTGTGTTTGGGCTCTGGTTGGGGTATATACTGGTATATACATTGTTTTGGTTGCGGTTGTTGCCTCCAGGAGTGAGATTTCCTCGTCTTTGGTGGGCTATGAATGTGTAACGCTGGATGGCGGGTCTGTTCTTTCTAACGCCCTTGTGTCAATATTGGGGCTATCCGTGTTTGGGTATCTTGCGCTGGGGCTTTCGGCATACTTGCGCATCTTGAAGCTAGCCAGCAAAGCGCAAAAGACAGTTCAAACCCCCCAAGCCAGGCACACCCTGCTGCTTATCCGAATAGCTAGCAACCTGATCATCTATGTCCTTCTCATCACACCCTTGTCGCTGCTGATTATTCTGGAAGGTTCTGGATACCTGCCCACTGCATATACCCCCAATGCCCTTGTAACTACCCTCGTTGCTCTGCTACTAGTTGCCAACCCATGTCTGGTTCTCTTCTCCCATTCCCTCATGTTTGAGCAGCTGATCCTTGCCTCATCAGATGCCAACCCCATCTCCCTCGCTTCACGTGAGCCTCAGATCCCATAATTAAAAATAACTGAAATTTTATAATCGCAAACATTATAAAATCGCATATCTAAACATTTCTTTAACTCGTGGTCAACCATCTTACCATTCTATTCACCCAACTTAGTGGTCAAGCCCCAGCTGTTCTCCACATCTCAATGACATCGCAAGCACTCACCTTTACCAGCAATGCGATGTTTCTCCCCATCCCAGCCAGGACCCTAGAACCCAAGGAAATGCTAAGATACCGGACTGAACGGCCTTTAAGTAGCTGATTTGCTACACCACGAGTTGATTTTAAATAGTGTTACAATCTCGCCGTCAATTACGGGCATCGGGCAGGTTCTGCCGCCAAAGATCCGGGTGACAAAGTTCAGTCCGGGTGAGGTTTCCGCCACTAACCGAGTATAGAACATCCGCCATTAGATAAAGTTAACCCGGTCCCCAGCATCTTAGATCCTTTTCAGGCTTCCCGGCATCCGAAAGCTTTCCCCGATTCCGGAAACGTCTAGCCGTCGATGTTGATAAAGGGCTTGCGTGGCTCTGTTTCTAACGGAACATCCGACGGGGTAATCTATCCGCCAGCCAACCGAACCGGTTCCCGGGCAAGCTGCCAAGCCCATCCAATGAAAAACTTCAAGCTAGCCAACCAACAAAGCTCTGGAAAATATTTAAGCCTTTGGGTTCCAGTTAAGGCAAAGCCAAAAAAATGCTGGGTGGGCCCAATAGGGGAATCAAGAAGGTCGCTCCCAGCTAAGGTTAGTTATCTGACCAGACAGACATACCTTTATTTTAAATCATGCTGTTGCAACTGAAATGGATATTCCAGCTGCCACCATATCTCACATTCCATAGGGACACTCAGCAAGTTGCTCCATGAGGGATCTAACCACATATTTCCCCTCACTTCTCTCAACTTGGTGAAGTGTTATATTTCCTTATCAGGAGCAGATCCAATTACAGCAATGATCCCATACATGACCTTATCCAGTATATGCTCACACCCTATTTAGACCACTGACATTAGTACCACCCTCTTAGCGACTCAGTGGTTTACTACCTTGCTATAGGAATCCCCATTATTCTCAATAAAGATCATTTTATTCCTAATCTTTTCCTTATCCTTTCCTAGACTGTTGTCTTCCCCAAGCCCAATACCAAACCAAAATTAGGTCATTTGTAACAGTGGTAGGTCCAATCAACAGCTTACCTATAAGAAAATCTCCCAGAAAAGGAAGGAGCAAGGTCTCCATGGTTAACCCTCTGAAAACCCCTTCCTACTGTTGTGTATAAACTCCTGGGAAGTATAATAAAAGAGATTAAGGGGAAAACTAAGAAGAGAATGATACTTTATTGGATATTACTATGGAATAATATATAGTATCAAGGCAAGCCACATACCACCATGTATGTCATGGGGGTCATGGGGCTTATCTGAGTAATGCTCCTCTTAGATCGCAAGGCTTATTCAAGTTGTGTTCTGTTTAGGATCTGGATTATTTGATCCATGTAATAGATGGTCGACTGATAGTGGTGCCATCGACTTACTGGTTGGTTGGTGAGCCATTTGGTGATCTACTCAGGGTGTTAATTCCCTGAGAGGGAGTAATCAAATATGTTGCAACACTACCCATCCCCAAACAAGATATCTGTACAGTTATTATATTTACCAAGATCAGCCTGCACTACTCAGCATCCACAAAGGTCTCTACCTAGTACAGAAAGGTATCAGTATTTTTCCCCTAGTTGGGTCTCTCCTAAAAAATGCTGAACTTACATCTGGATATCTTCACTGGCAGTGAAGAGAACACCAATATTGCCAGCTGGTTACATGTTAAGGTGGAGGGTCATCAAAATCCCAAAGTGTTGATAAGATGAGGCGTAAACCCTGATGCTGAAAGCATTGGCAGCCAGCAAAAAACTGTAAGCTGAAACTCCAAGATGATACACTCCAAGCAGAACTGTTTGGAGGGTCCAGCTAAAGAAGACAAGGAGAGACAATTAAAAGAAAAGCAACTGAGAAGCTTTACATGGGCTTTGTATATAAACCATCTCATAAGTTGGTTCCACCACTCCCTTCATTTCAGCTTTGGAGGGCCTGGAGAGCATCACACAGGCCACAAATTGATACAGTGCACTACAAGGAACTACACCAGCATGTAGGCTATCAGGAACTCCATCTCAATAAATAAAAATATGCAGAGAATTCAAAACTTCCTGTTGAAAGCAGGCACCATTGTTTATTGGACTACTGATGCAGCTCTTGGATGTTTTTGGCCAGCATGGTGCTTGTAATTGATGCTGATGTGTTCATGAAGCCAATTTTGTCACTGGGCCCCAAAAGTGAAAAAGGTTCAGTGGCATTTTCATAAAATTATGGACCATGCTATTCTATCATCCGTCAATATTATATGCTAAGTATTCTAACATAAGAAAAGTACAGGAGAACCAGTGCCTTTTAAGTAACCTGCAGCCAGAAGGATTTTGTTGTGGTCATCAGAAGCAACAAGTTAACAGGACCTGAAGCCTGGAGACATTGAAAAGCTTCTTTGTACTTCTGGATATAGGTCCATGATTTTGTCTCTATATTTTACTATAGTAATTTAAACCAATTAGTAGCAGTATTGTTACATAGGTAACAGTTTTGAAGCCCCAGGCGGGAATCAAACCCGCACCCAGCTGCCAGGCAGGGCAAGCAGGTGGCAGAGATTAACCTGCACCTGGATTTGCTTCAAAAATCAAAAATCCAGGTGTGGAAATCATCTTGTCCTGGGCCCCAAAAGCTATGCCCAAGCCTTGGTGGGTTTGGCTGAGCCTGGGCAGGCTAATTTTAGCTACCCAGGGCTCCCAGTTCAAGCCCATCCTCAATTTAGTAATTTTGTCAACCAACTGGGAACCCCTTTTTTAATCAAGTTTCTTAGCCTCAGAAATTCCTGTCAAGCCAGTCTCAAAATGGCAATTAAATTGGAAAAGACCCCATGACTCCTACGGCCAGCCCTGCCAGAACCAATGATCAGTCAAGCAAAGATAGGCCACCAGCAAGCCAAGCAGTTGTTCCTGAAGACCCCAAAAATAATGACAAAATATTCAATCAGCCAACAAAATATGAGATGCCAAACCTTGCCACCCAGATAGCACAAGAAGAATTCCCAGAGGCAACTGCATGTGAATGACTATATAGGCCAAGAACGCCTGTGAGATTCAGTATCATCATTTTTACCAAATAAAGTTTTTTATGAACCTTTGGTTCACCAACCTATTTCCTTACATATTTATAATACTCTTCCATCTGCAATTGCCCACATACCAGAACTCTACCTCAGGGGTTAAACATCAAGCCCCAGCTAGAGACCTAAAAGCACCTGGTTATTAATGCCCCCCTGACGCTCTGTTTGGCCCTGTAGATTTCACATAGTATCCACCCAACCCCAACCACAAACCCTAGACTTTAGAAGGCCTTCAGTGGTACACTTGCCCAGACGCTCCTTAGGATCCATATCAAATAATCTATGATGGCAAAGAAATCACTATATACCCTTTGATCTTCAACAGGAAATACAATCATCCTGCTGCATGCTTAGTCCCAATGGAACCATCCTCAATGTGAGAAATGGGGAGCAGGTTAATAGGAAATAAAACCAAGCTCTCAACCACAATAAAAATTGCAGTTTCAGCAACAACCTTTTGGTTGTTGCCAACAATTCCTGGGAGACCAAAGGGTGAAGGAATCAACTGAACACTGAAAGTAACATAAAAAACCAAATGACCAGATTAGACTAACAAATTTCAAACTTTATTAAAGTAGATAATGATGAAGCAAGGTCTTTTACAAATCTTGTATTCATTTAAGGGGGAAGTGAATTGGGGTAGGAGATCAAATGTCACCAAACTAGTTGACCAATGATATGAGCAAATATGAGTGTGTTTCTTGAGGCAGGAAAATCTTGAAAAAATCCAAATGAACAGAATCAAAAAGGGAAACCAACTCAACTGAAAATTGAGGAACCTGCTTTGGATGCAATTACTACTGCTCCCGGCCACTCTTGCACATGATTTTAATCAGAGGTGTCTCTTGGGTGGGTTAGGTGGGGCATATTTGGAATAATTCCACAAATATTAATTTGAGGTTTTTTCTTGGGCTTTTTCAGTAACTTTTGGATAATTGTTCAAGAACAATTTGGTGGAGGTCCCCAAGCATTTGGCAGGAATTGAAGTGGAGGCATAAGGGAGAGGCGTAACTATACACCTGACGCCCAAACTGACCATATCAACCCCCACCCACTTCTGATGCCACTGACCAGAGTAGTCAATTCCTGGGAGTGCTAAACCTGGCACTTGCAGGGTTGATTGACTCTGCCTTGCCAGTGGCAGGACCTTGGGCTGTGGCTTGGAAGGCCCTTTCCTACTTGGTAAAGTTAGGTCTTATCATCTGGTGGGCCATGCCAGTACCTGCATCCGCCCATCCCTCTTCTGAAGGGGCATCACGGCACTCCTGGTATCCTGACAATTATGGAGCTATTTATTGTTATATTAACCTCAGTGGATAAATATATAGCTTAATTTTAAAGTCCACTTAAGCTGAAACACATATGTTAAAACTGGAAGTTATATATTAATATATAAAAAGTGAGTCTGGATGTAATGTTGCCTTGAGTGGGCTCAAGCTGTAAGGGATTTTACTGTATTGATTTTTCTGTAATTTAATTTTAAAAGTTGATTGTTAAGCCAAAAGCTCAATTTGGCTCATCCTTACATTCAATCCCTTACATGCATCTTCGAAAGTACACAGATTGAATTCAGTGGAGTGTGGTCTAAATCATGTTGAACTGAAATATAAGCCACGTGAACTTTAATAAATTTGTATTTGATTACTTACATTTTAAATTAGTTGCTAACCCTATTCAACCATATCAAAGTGGCTTATCTTTCTAGATTACCTGACTCTAGAATGGGTGGATTAAAACTGGAAGAGAAGCAGCAATTGTTTTAGAATGTTTTATATGATTGGATGGTTATGCTCTTTGCTGAGGATTGAATTGACAAGAAAAAGAGAGCTTGGTCAATTTAAAGTGATACAGTTTAAATTGAAATATAAATATTAGGTTAAGTACAGGATGGTTGGCTTGGAAATTTTGAATCTAACTATTCCAAAGTGAAATAATAGAATGTTCCACTTGGGTGCATCAGCTGATCCAAGTGGCTGCTTATTGTTTCAGAGTAAACCGTGCTTGCCATTGTAGCATCCTAATAATGGTATCAGTGGAGTAAACTGTCTATGATAAAATTATGATTCAATATAATGGTTTTTATGAAATTTAGAGGACAAAAATCAATTTTTTAGATTATTTCAATCAAAATGGTACCAAACATGATGGCTCTAGCTTCTCTATATGCTGAGATATATATTTAAGTGCTGGAATTGGGTTTACATCATAATCAAAGGCACAGACTCAATTTGATATTATCTAAATTTACTTTTAATACATACTAAAAAGCTAAAATCAATGTATCTCAGTGAATACTAAGCTAATTTTGATGTCCAATAGCTTATTTTAAATCTTCATATCAGCTCTAAATTTTAAAGTGATTTAAAATTATCAAAGACTAAAATTTAAAATAATTAGTTTAGCCTTACTAAACTTAATAGTGATACTATACTTATTTAGATTTATTTTTTATTTATACTTGGAATATACAATTTTAATTTTAAATAAACATAATTGAAATTACCATTTGTCAGAATTTCTGGATATTGACTAATTAACAGTTTCAACAAAATGATGCAGGCCAGCAGTTAATTGCTCTTAGTAAGGGTTTCAACAAAATAATGCGGGCTGTGGGTTTGTGGGATCAGTGATCAAATCATATCCTGGCATCAACATATTCATGCATTACAATTAATTAATGGTATATGAAATTACTGCTCATTAATTGATCCACCTCAACCACCACCTCAAACATGCTTTTCATAATAATTACTATTCTAAAACTTTAAATGAATCCTAGAACAAGAGGGCCGTCATATGAGCCGTCATCTGCATTACATCTAGAAGAGTCCAACATGGACTGGGCTTTCAAGCCAACCACTCTAAGATAAAAGGCTTTGAGCCTATTGTATTAGAGTAGCTCTGATTTAGTGAACCAATCATCTCCGTGAACTAGTAGCCAAACGCTGGCTAGCTAGCCCTGAAAGTGGCCCAGGAAGACAGAAAGGATAGTGATCTGTGGAAGATGTCAAGTTAACCTTCCGTTAAAACTACCCCAAAAAGGATGGGCCTCTTGCCGTGCAGACCTAATGCTACTACAGTCTCTTTTAGTGTTGTGAGCTAACTTGGATAAAACACGGGCAGGCAGGCCTCCTTAAAGCCAGTCCATTATAATAAAAGACTGATGATTCCTTAACAACTTGATGATTGATCCAAGTCTTATTTCCTTAACGCAATCCTCTCTTAGGCTTTATTAGTGGAGAACAAAATATGATCCTGTTGTCATACATTATAATTATCTATAGTAAAATATAGAGAGAACTAGTTATGAACATATATCCAGAAGTAGAAAGAACTGTCCCAAATCCTTTGGGCCTTGGGCTCTATCAGGAATATTCCTGACAACACCCTTTATCAAGAGAATCTTTTGAGCACAATTGGGCTCCAATAGCAAGATAAAAAATTGCAGCAGTTCCCCCTGATTGGGGAAACTGCCGCAAAACACCCAGCAAAAGAAACAAAATTTAAAAAATTAAATTTTGGCAAAAATGGGTTTTATACCCCGGCTGCAGACCACGGGGCTGGCTGCCAGCCAGCCAGATGGGGAAATTGCCCAATTAGGAATCCCCAAAAGGCAATTTCCCCAAAACCAAAAATGGGGGGAACTGCTGCCCAAATTTGGAGGGGGTTTACAAGCTGCCCAGCATGACAATTAATGCATCAACTGCAGAAGTTGAATATGAATGTATGAAAGTGCCTGAAGAAGCTCCAAAGCCATGCAATGCCAATATTAACAATTCATTGCTTGCCAAATCATCCCCATCCCACTCCCAAAAGGGAATTCCAGACAACACCAAGTGTTTGGGGTTCCCTATCCAATGTTTTGAACTATTCATGCCCCACAAAGGATGATAGTATATGTTGGGAATTTTGGCCAAGCAATGATGCCAATTATGACAGAGCCCACAGATTTGGACTATTACAACCAAATCCATAAATTAGTAGTACAAAATACAATGATACTAATTATGGCAGAGCTTGCAGATATGAATTGCAGCTACCAAACTACATAAATTGGTAGTATAAATCATATGCATATTGGATCAGCAGTAATCTGCTGACCTGAGCCTTAAGCTAGCCAATGATAAGCGCCGCCGCGGCAATTAAATAAGACATGATTTGCTGCCACAGCACTTTAAAAATACACAAGCGCTGCCTAGCAATTAGATTAGGCGCCAAAGCGCCAAAATACTTTTACGTCAAGCGCCGCCACGCCAACTGAAAATTATTGCAAGCACCACCTGGCAAATATTGCAGGTGCCAAGGTGCTGCTTTACTTTTACATTGGGCGCCAAGGCGCTGGGTTCAATTCCCCATAATCTTGAATTCCCATATTTATCACATTAATAAGCATTAAGCTTGCAGTATGCCAGAGAAGTAGGAAGTGATCCTGAAGTACTAAATTATTCCATGCCAGCAAGGATCAACTGTGCTGGGTGAAGATGAAAATATTCTATTGGTTGATGTGCAATAAGCGCCAAACCTAGATTAATAATTACCCAAATTTGGGGTGTGTTAGAATGTCCTAGAAGACATTGCTAGCAGCCCAGAGATTACCCTTGCAGAAGGTATAAGAAGAATTAATCATTTACAATAAAATCATCTTTGAACCATCTTTATTTTATCTTTAATCTGGTTGGCCTTTATCCTAATCCTTAAGTGCTTCTGTGCAATCAGAAGCCATTGCTGGGCAATAATCATGGTTCTGTTTAATCCTGGCTCTTCTGATACAGTACTACTCATATCCTCACATATGACTGTATTCTGGCAAATGTCCTGTGCCATATAATCTCAAATAATTGTGGCACTGTAAAGCAAAAAGCGCAACAGTATATAATAAAGCCAAATCACTTGATGATAGTTTGTACTATCATTGAGTGAAATTACCCCTCAATAGTATCACATAAATCAATTTAAAAACTTTACCTACCAGAAGTCAAACAAGATACTAAGCTTTGTCTGCCCTTTCCCAGGATCAGGAGATGAATCACCTAATCTTCTCAGCTGTTCTCACAGCATGCCTAGGGATTGGGGGCCACCAATACTCTCAACAGCATGGGCTATTCAAAAATCCATCTGGTAAGTACTACTACAAGGAGACGGCACAGCTTAACTCCTCCAAGTGGTACTCCTGGCCCACACTTGTATTTCCCCATTCCACCCAGTCTGTAGCCATATACACCTGTATATACTCTGTACTCATGTATTTTGCTGGTAATTTCAGACGTTATAATGTACACACCAAGGTCTTTTGATTGATGATGATGGTCTATCCAATTGTGACGGCACTCACAGGTTTCCAAGTTGCCAACTTGGTGCTTTATTTTACTAAAGTACTCCCCCAATTGTTGGGTCTTTACAGGCCCTGTCAGAATTGCTACTTCTGATGGCAACAAAATATTCTGGGCCAAAGGTTATACCAAAGTCACAGGTTCTCTGTGCATTCCTAAGGTTAGAAGACTTAGGTTATCATCTGGAAGATGATAAAATACCATTTCAACAATTTTCTGATATTGTTGCTCACTAAGCACTTTTTTCTCCTAATAAAAATTTGACTATTCTACCGCTGGTAGCTTAGTCTTTGCAGAGGAGGAGATTGCGCTTTGGCTGTTTGTCTATTTTCATAATGAAAAAACAAATATAAAAAGTTAAAAGAAGAAAATTTAATGATAAGCATTTTTATTGCAAAGCAAATCCCCCAGCCCCTATTATCTTTTCAAGTGGATAGGGGGTCCTTGGGTCAATAGGCGCTACCACCCCAGTCTAGTTCTTTATGCAAAGCAAGGAGTACCAACATCATCTGAAACCAGGCCTGTTATCCCGCATAATAAAGCTGTGAATAGTTGACTATAGGCAAAGTAATAGCAAACTTGGGATCACAGATGCAAGTGACTCCACATTTGGGAGGGAAGCAAATACCAAGAACAAGCAATTCAATGATGAGATTGTCAACATAACAATATAAAGCAGGCAGCAGGACCTTAAGGCGGTAGATTTCCTGCTTAAAGTATTCCAGCAACATAGGCATGTGTTGTACTTTTGAATGAGGGAACTTGTCTAGGGGAGAAAGAAGCAAGACCCCCAGCACACACATAGCAGGAAGATACTGAGATTGCTCACCTTTCTGTAGATGAACATAGAAAGACCTTGCTGCTATGTTGGGCTGGCTGGCCTTGCAATCCTTAAAGCAAATTGCTAATCTGTTGGAGTAACCAGGTGACACAGGAAGGGGCAAAGACCAACACTTCAGGACTACACCAGCAAAGGAAAAAGCACACTCAATTTCCAACAATAACACCCAGCCCACATCAACTTGAGGGAGGGTAAGCTCTCTAACAGCAGCCTCAAAGGACCTCCAGAGCTGCACCAGATCCCTACTTGAGCTCCCACGCTCACCCACCAAGAAGCGCTTCCTGGGATCAACCAAAGACTGATATTGCATTGCCAGGAAGAGGAACTCCGCCAGAATATCTGGGCTGGTTAAAACCCTAAAAGGGCTAAAACTAATGCTATGGACATTGCTTCTAGGTGCAAACACTGGGGGAGCCCCCTCAACTGGTAGGTTGGCTTGCAATAGCAAGTCTTGGGGGGAGTGGATTGTGCCATAACCTAACAGGTCTTCCAATTTTAAAGACTTGCTAGTTGCACCAGCCACAGAAGTGTGACCAGCCCAGCTACCTGGACCAACAAACCATGCAGGCCGCAGGGCCGCAAGGAACTAGGATAATTAGTAACTAAACCCTCTGGACCAAAGTATTGTAGGTTGAGTGTACCAGCTACAGATTTTTCCTCTGTCTCTGTTAAGAAATATTCAGTGGAGGGACAAGAAGCCTTATGCTGAGTAGCCAAGTACTTATGGTACTCACGGGGATACTTCTTCCACTGCCGCTTTCCCTCTTCATCTAGACTATTGTAGTACTCTTCATACTTAGTTCAAGCAGATGATTCAGACATGATAGATAAAGGAGCCAATTACTTGAACCCTTATATTTAGTCAAGCGGGGGGAAATATCAGGATTTCTGGATATTGACTGATTAACAGTTTCAACAAAATAACGTGAGCCAGCAGTTAATTGCTCTTATTAAGGGTTTCAACAAAATAATGAGGGCCGTGGGTTTGTGGGATCAGTGACCAAATCATATCCTAGAATCAACATATTCATACATTACAATTAATTAATGGTATATGCAATTACTACTCATTAATTAATCCACCTCAACCACCACCTCAAACATGCTTCCCATAATAATTACTATTCTAAAACTTTAAATGAATCCTAGAACAAGAGGGCTGCCATATGAGCTGTCATCTGCATTACATATAGAAGAGTCCAACATGGACTGGTCTGTCAGGCCAACCACTCTAAGATAAAAGGCTTTGAGCCTATTGTATTAGAGTAGCTCTGATTTAGTGAACCAATCATCTCCGTGAACTAGTAGCCAAACACTGGCTAGATAGCCCTGAAAGTGGCCCAGGTAGACAGAAAGGATACCAATCTGTGGAAGATGTTAAAATAGCCTTCTGTTAAAACCACCCCAAAAAGGATGGGCCTTCTTCTGTGTTGACCTAATGCTACTTCAGTCTCCTTTAGCGTCGTGAGCTAACTCAGATTAAACACAGGCAGGCGGGCTACCTTAAAGCCAGTCCATTAGAATAAAAGACTGATGATTCCTTAACAACTTGATGATTGATACAAGTCTTATTTCCTTAACGTGATCCTCTCTTAGGCTTTATTAGTGGAGAACAAAAGATGATCCTGTTGTCATACATTATAATTATCTATAGTAAAATATAGGGAAAACTAGTTATGAACATATATCCTTAAGTAGAAAGAACTATCCCAAATCTTTTGGGCCTTGGACCCTGTCAGACTTGCTACTTCTGATGACAATAAAATATTCTGGGCCAAAGGTTACGCCAAAGTCACAGGTTCTCTGTGCATTCCTAATGTTAGAAGACTTAGGTTATCATCTGGTGGATGATAAAATACCATGGTCCGCAATTTTCTGACACTATTTATTAAAATAATTAAAGAAAATTTAATTAAGCATGTGATAAGTAATACATGCCTAAAAATATAATAAAATATATTTAATTGATTTATTAAATTCAACTTTAATTCTGTCCTTGGATGGGGCAATCACCTAGTATACAATATTCTTCTCTAGGAGTGTCTAAGAAGGTCACGCCAAAGTATGGAAAACACACAAGAAAATTTAGTGACTTGAACTTGGTTTTATTGGGAAAGAAAATATTTTTTAATATTTATGCATCTGTTGTGACTGTGCTGTTTTAGCAGAGTTACAAGAATAGAAATGTTTAGAAAATAGATAATATTCTTTATTGAGAGATAATGATTATATAGTTAATGTGAATCATGGATAACAGGAACATTATTGTGTTGATCACACGGTGAGATATTTAAGGGGGTGACCTGATCCTGGTAATAAGTCAAGCACCAAATTGAGGTATTTACCATAAGGGATCATCATCTGTTCATGTTGTTGGATTTGGAAATTTGAGTTGACTTTCTAGTTTGGCTTCAAGTAACTGAATAGTTGGGTTGTGGGTCACAAACCTGCTTACTCAGAACATTTCTGGTGGGTTGAGCCTGCTGTTTTGATACCCCTGGCTGAAGGTCAGCCTCTTCTGGAGGCAGGTCATCAGGGAGGTTGTCAGGGGCCCCAGCACTGTATTGGACTAGCTGTTGTTTGGTGACTGGTAGGACATTCTCTAGTTATTTTTTTCTTGCTTTACAGGGTCTTAATTTTTCATAATGGAGGACTTTATCTTGTTTGTGTTTGCTGAGTTCTTGCATAAGGTAAGTGTTGTTTTAATTTACCTTTAAGATGATAGCAGGGCCCACTTTTTTGGGTTGTAACTTTCTCTTGTCTGTGTTTATTACCCAGACCTTGTCATTAACTTTGTGTCTATTTTTTGGATGAAAACATATGTATCTTGAAAATGTTTCTCTTGCTTTTCCAACTGATCACTGTTAGCTTGCATTATTTGAGGTGTTGAACCAGGGGGAACTTTGATGGGCATTTCCAGCTTGGGTCCTGTGAGGGCTTGAATGATATTAGGTTGTGTGCCATAAACAACCTCAAAGAGGCTCTTCCTGGTAGATCTTTTCACAAGAGTACAGCATACAAGAAGTGCATTTGGTAGCTGCTTATGCCAGTCCTCTGGTCTTCCGGCAGTGAGCTTGACAAGGACCTGCACTGAGCTACAGTTTAGCCGCTCCACTTGTCCATTGGCCTGAGGATGGTAAGGTGTTGTCACTGTGTGCTGGACCCCATTCTTGGCGAGGTATATGTTGGTATTTTTGGAGGTCAGTTCCTTGCTACTTTCTGTTATCAGGAGTTCTGGATTTCCAAACTTGCTGATGATTTCCTTGCTTATTAATTGACAAACGTTGTTGCCTGTATGAGTTTTCACTGCTTGATCCACTGGCCAGCAAGTGGCAAAGTTGATAGCAGTAATGATGTACTTCTTGTTGTTGTGTTTTCCTGGCATGGGTCCCACAATGTTGAGGGCTCATACCTTGAAGGGCAGTTGTGAACAAATAGGCAATACAGACTTAGGCAGGGTGTTGATTTTTGCAAACTTTTCACACACTTCATATTGGTTGAGAAATTCTTAGACGTCCCAATATAGAGTTGGCCACCATGCCTTATGTTTGAGGAATTTGTAAAGTTTGTGAATATTGGTGTGTCCTAGATCTCTGTGATAGTGGAGAATAGTATCAACTCATTGGTGTGTAGGGATATACAGGACAGTATTCCCATCAGTTATTTTGCTGTGTAATGTCCTGTATATGTCTGCAAATGTAAGGTCTGAAGGCTTGGGGTAAATTATTGTAAACTAAAGCCTTTAAAATAAGAATTTTTATATTTTTTAAATATATAAAAGTGGGTAAGGTTTGCAACAATAACTGGACAAAGGCTCCTAAAAGCTTATATGAAGTAAAGTAAGGGCTAAAGCAGTTTATTAATCCTAAGAAAACAAAATAAAGGCCAGTCTTAATAACTGACAATTTAGTTAAAAAGTCAATTTCTAAGTCTGGAAAGTGATCACCACTAGCTGGTGGATTAAAATTATCCACAATCAAAGTGTGAGTACTACTATAAAATTTACCTAAATGTTAAAAAATATAATCAAGTGAAATCATGGAACTAAGAGGGAAGATGCAAGAGTGAAGAAAAGAAAATAGAAGCAACAGAACCTAACAAGTACCTTTTTGGGGTGCAAGTCAAACAATCTCAACTTAAGTTGAGATTAGATATAACTCAGGCTTTTTATTAAAGCCTGGTTATTGAGGGGATGTTTGGGGAAAAGAAACTAACCAAAGGTAGTTAGATGGTTTGGAAGGTTAAAGGGGACAACAAGTACATGTTTCTGATGGCTTAACCTTTAAGAGTTAAGCAGAATGATAAAGGAAAACACAGGGGACAGCGGCTTGCTTTGGGAGTTTGAAGATAGAGCAAAAGAGAGAGCAGGAGGACGGAAAAATCAGATCCAAAGTGCTAGCGTAAGCCAAGGTGAAAAGCAAAAAGTAACAAGTTTGGACTAGTTGATACTAACCCTAGAAAAAAGATAGTGGGTTCAAGAATTGTCCTGAGGATAAAGGTAACTTTGAAAGTAAAACTAACCATTAAAATAGGTTAATTTGAACAGTAGAAGTCAGAGAATGAAGGAAAAAGCTTGTTTGGAAGTAAATTGTTGATTTAACCCCAAGGATAAAAATAAATGAAGTGAATATTCCTTGAAAAGATACTAGAAGCAATTAAAAAAAAGGAGAATACTGACAGCAAAAAGGTGTTCATTTTTTATGACTGTTTCTTTTGTGATATCAGTAGTGCCAGGAGGGAAGCCTTTGTCTTTAGTTTGGAGTACCAGGAGGGGCCAGTCTGGGTTGAGCCAATTCTCACCTCTTGTGACCCTAACATGTAAGTGCAAGAGTGCATCTGCCATGGCAAGTTCTGGTCCAGGTTTGTACTGGATGATCATATTTAATCTTTCTAGAATTTTCATCCAACGTGCTTGTTGGCGGGAAAGGTTTGTCTGTGTTTTAAAGTATATGAGAGATTTGTGATTATTTAATATAGTGAATTATTCCTGTTGTTCCAAGTAGCAGCACCACTTGACCAGGCAGTGTATGATTGCCAATAACTCTTTGTAATGTATGGGGTATTGATACTCACTGTCTGTCAGTTTATGCAACTTGTAGGCTACAGGTAGGAAATCACCATCATTGTTCTTGATTTGTAGTACTCCCCCAATGAATGTGTCAGAGGCATATGTTTCCATTTGGTATTCTCCATCACACTTGGGGTATTGTAAGATGGGTGCGGTTGTGAGCTTCTCCTTAAGACATCTGAAGCAAATTTTATGTTGGGGGTCCACACAAATTTGGATTTGGCGCCAGTTATGGCGGACAGAGGATCTGTCAAAACACCACAGTTGGGGATAAATTGTTTTGCATAAGCAACTATTCCCAGGAATGTGAAGAGTTCCAACTTGTTTTTTTGGTGGTGGCATTTTGAAAATGGCCTGACTTTTCTGGATGTCAGGCTTGATGCCGTCCTTTGAAACTATATGTCCTAGGAAGGGTAGCTGTTTGCGGAAGAATTGGCATTTGGAGGGTTGGCCAGCAGCTTATGTTGTGCCAGAGTAGCAAAGACTGTCTCAAAATTCTTATGGTGTTGTGCTACCAAGGGGCTGTAGACAATAATTTTATCCAGGTACACTAAGGTTTGCTTGCCAATGTGGGATCAAACACTTTTTTCATAAAGATCATTAAGGTCAATGGTGTGTTTGTCATCCCAAAATTGAGCACCACACACATATGACCTGTACTTAGTGTGGAAGGATGTTTTGGGTATATCTTCCTCCTTGATGCAGATTTGATTGTAGCCTGCTGTTAGGTCAATCTTGAAGAAGACTGCGACACTACCCAAGGCATTGAAGAGATTGTCAATGAGTGGGAACAGGTAGCAATTCTTGATGATAACCTTGTTTAGGGCTTGGTAATCTGTAACTATTTAAAGGGTACCATATTTCTTTGTCACAAAGAATATGACAGCGCCAAAGGGAGACTGTGAGGGGTGGATAAGTCATTTTTCCAACACCTCTTTGTGGTAGGCGCGTAGTGTGTTGTCCTTGTTTGGGATGAGTTGATAAATGGGTTGCACCTTAGGTACAGCTCCCTTAATCTGGATGGAGTGCTGTATGTGTTTTTTGGTGGCAACCCTGGTAAAGCCTCCTTGAAGATTTCTGAATGGTGGGCTGCAACTTTGCAATCCTGAGACGTAGTGGTGTCCTGGTGATCCTTGAAGTGTATGATCTTGTACTGACAGGAGTCCCAATTGATTTCCTTGAGTTTCTCCTTTTTTTTCCAGGGTTTCAGTAATGTGTACAAAAACATGATTACACAGGAGTTAATCTACTGAGTCAGGATAGAGCTGGTGATTGACACCTTACGCTTGATGGTTAATACTGAGGTTTCCCAGTCTATGTGGGGATTATTCCTTCATAGCCAGTTTAATCCTAGTATGACATCAAATTTGGGGAAGTCAATGACAGGTCCCTGGATAATGGAGTGCAGGTTCTCTAGCATGGTGTAGAAAGGGGCTGTTTCCTTTGTCACTATGATGTGATATTCATTGGCTAGGACCATGTTTTTAATCCACAAAGGATTAGTGGCCAGCTTGAACTTGTCTATAAAGCTGCTGTTGACTAGGGTTTGGTCTGTACTGAGTCCAGGAGTGCTGAGCCTGTGTAACTGCAAAAGTGGAAAGGGTAAAGCAGTAGCTTATTGAGATGTCTGGTGATGGTGTAAAGTACAGGGTCTTCCAAGGGTACTCAGATCTTTGGACATTGATCCACATACTTGGGTTGATACTCATTGTTGGGCAAGTCAGGATTTGTGCAGGGAGAGCTTGGCTTGCTTAATTCTCTCCTTGGGCTTTTCCCTTGTCTTGGTTGCCTTGTGTGGCAGTGATATAAAAATTGGTACAGTTTGACTGACTTTTTTTCCTGTTTTTGTGTCCATTGGATCCTGAAAATTTGTTGTTATTGTTCCCAGGAGGCAGGCAGCTGGAACATCCAGCTGGGTGAGAGTCCTTGGGCCACTCTCTTTTTCCAGTCTGTGCTTTGTGGAGGGCATTGAACATTTTCTCTGCTTTCTCTGCCTCACAATACAGGCTCTGCAAGTTGGTCACCTGGTCTAGGTTGATGTGTCTCATCACACGCAACTTGAGGGTGTTGTAGTACGTGAGATGGGTAGCTGGGGTGTCAAAAGCCATATCTGAGGGGACCTGTAGTTGGATTTTCTCATATTCTTGGGTGAGCTCCTTTACTGTGCCTGTTTGGGTTAGGCTCTTCACTTGGCGTATGATACTGAGTATGGTGTCCTTCAGCACAAATCTTGCCAATAAGTCTTGTTTGAAAGTGTCCCAGTCCTTCTCAGTGTGATCCTTGTGCCACTTGTTGCACCAGGTGCCAGTGTTGTGTGTCAATTGAATGAAGATCTCTGTGATCCAGAACTGTTGCAGGCATTTCATTTGTGCCAGCTTGCTCTGGGCAGATTGAATCCATGCTGTGGTGTTGTTGTTGTTGGATCCAGAAAATGGCTCCAAGGCAGTGCTTTGAAGTCTCTGAGCTACGTGGGCTGGCATGATGCTTTTTTCTGCTGCTCAAGGAGTAGTGGCAGGTTTTTGGAAGAACCCCTGTGCCAAAAAGGCGTTGAAGATGGAAAGCAGGATCACCATGTTCTGGTACAGGACAAAACCATCAGGTATTTTGATACCAGGTGTATGGCATCCAATCTAGCGGGAGGCCAGACATGATTCTATCAAATATTTATTGACTGCAGCAAATACAGACAACAGGCAGAATTTTGAGGAATAAAGTAGGATGGAACCCCTACCTGTGCTACCAATGTTTTAAATGTGCTGTTTTAGCAGAGTTACAAGGGGGAAATGTTGAGAAACTAGATAATATTCTTTATTGAGAGATCATGATTATATAGTTAATGTGAATCATAGATAACAGGAACATGATTATGTTGATCACACAGTGGGATAGTGAAGGGGTGGCCTGATCCTGGTAATGAGTCAAGCGCCAAATTGAGGTATCCACTGTAAGGGATAATAATCTGTTTATGTTGTTGGATTTGGAAATTTGAGTCAACTTCCTAGTTTTGCTTTGAGTAACTAGATAGCCGGGTTGTAGGCCACAAATCTGCTTACTCAGAACCTTGCTGGCAGGTTGAGCCTGCTGTTTTGACACATCCACAAATATTACATCAACAGAAAGATCATTTCCTGCCATCATAGGTAGAGCAAAGATCATTATCACTATCAGAGGGAAGGGAGAGCAAATATGAACATTTTAATGGAATAGCAACCCAAAAAAGCAAAAGGAAAGGTATAATTTCCATCCTTTAAAATTAAAAACTAAAAAATTAAAAAATTATGAATATACTTATTCACAACTTTTTTCAAAGCTGTGAGGATAACAAGGAAATTTCATACTAGAAAAAAATCCTCAGTCAAAAACAGATTTAAAAAATGTTGAATTTATATTGATTAACAATTGAGTTGACATCATCTTATTTTTGTTCTTTGACTAGGAATTTTGTTTTGGGCTTGATTTTCTGCTTATCCTCATAGCTTTAAAAGCTACTGTATTGCTATGCAGTTTAGTAAGATAACAATATTTTTTAATATAAGGCTTTGTTTTTATAAGATATTATCAAATATAGAGCTGATATGTAGCTTTAAAATAAGCTATTAAGTACTAGGATTGGCTTAGTATTAACAGAGATATGTTGTCTTTAGTTTTTTATTATGTATTAAAAGTAAATTTATATAGATCAAATAAAGTCTGGGGTGGCCAAGTCAACACTTTTTAAGTTTTCAAAATTGCTTTTTATAACAAAGTAACCACTTTCTTCTCTTGACTTTTTATAGTTGAGAGAATGAATAAAAAAGTTTCTTATAAGGCCATAATAACTTTTTAATTCCAGATGAGCTGTTTCAATTTAATTTTTGAATGGGAAAATTTTTTAAAATTGTCAACTTGGACACTTCTTAGATTCTCACTTTGAATCCTCAATTTTGCATCCTTACAGTCAATTTTGCCACTGTCACGACTTCCTGGTCAATGTTCATCTACCTTAATCTTTTCAGAAAACTCACTTGCATAAAGAAATTTTTATCTCTGATCCATGTCTCATCCATATCTAGCAACTTGGAAGAATCTTCATCTTCTCACTACTGCCTTTTATTGATATACTTAGGGGACCACTTTTTTTGGCTAAGATGGTCTAATCCCTTTTTGAGTAGATATCAAACTTAGTATATTTCCTGAGTATGATGTCAATTTTTAGGAACAATTATCATAGCCTAATTCATCAGCTATTGCTCTAGGCCCATGGCTCCCAAACTCTGGTGGTCCAGTCTGGGAGGAGTCTAGCTGACCAGAGTTGTAGTGGAATCATGACCTAGTCCATCAGGGGAGGGCCCAGAGAACTCTGAACTCCATGGTAGCCTAATCCTCCAAGGCAAGCTGTGAGGGCACAGCTGTGAAGATGAGGTGGTTCATCTTCCTGGATTGAGGCTGACAGGGTTGATTATAGTGCTTGAAACTCTTTAGTTGTAAGTTGAATTTCACTTATTGAGATATTAATCCCAATAATAGCACAAGCCATTGATTGAGGGATCCTATGTATAGTCACTTCTCCTGTGCAAAGATTTCCTGCAATTGGGAGGAAAACAGGGATGGGGTGATCCCCAGAAGCTTCAGGAATAGAAATTGAGGCTCAAAGACAGTCAAATTCCTGTTCTCCCCAAGTATCTGTGGCTGGTTGAGAAATTATTGAGATGGAACCCAGTTTCATGTTGCCCTGGTGCTAGGTGAAGGTTGGGTGTCACCTCAAAGTTATTTTCCTGGTGCCAAGAACATTGTTTTGATGGAATTTGGCCTTGTCCATGTGGCCTGTGATTCAGCACCTAATTGGTTGGTGGCAAACTTTATTTTTAAAATTTGAATCATTATCTCTTCCCCTCTTTCTGGAGGGGGGAATTTTGTCTTTCGGTACTTTTCCTGATTTCAGGGACTTATTTGATTATTGCATCTTAGGATTTTTTGATTGGTTGTAGGGTGGGCCCTGGGACTCAGGTGGGTGGCAGTATCCATATGGGTTTCAGGAGCAAGCAGGTATTGGGGACTGACAGCGGGAGCGCTGGCGGCTTATGTTTGCTGTGTGTAAATTTGAGTCTATGCTGGGAGGCTGGCGGGCAGGTGTGGGGGCAGGCAGGCGCCTGCCCAGATGATAAATTAGTTTATGCCCATCTAGATCCAATTTTTTTCTTATTTCAGTTTTTATTTTTCTCAATAGGGGGAAATTCCATATCAAATTTTGCCCTAAAATTAGGGCCTTTGGTTATTTTTTCCAACTCTTCCTTTCAGTCTTATTAGGTTTATGTTAGGGAGGCTTCTGACACAGTTACACCAATGGTTACTGGTACAGGAAATTTCTCTCTGACCCGCTTGCCACCTGGAGCTTGGCCAATTCAAAATCCCAAAATATTCCTGACCCACCAAATGGAGTTCACTAAGGTGGCCTCCAAGAAATACAAGCAGAAGGCCATAACGTTTTAATTATCCCTGCCAGCCATGACACCTCACCTGGGTGATGTGCTGTTCTTTAACGTTGGAGACATCATCTGTAAGACAACCTTACAATCCTCAATTCAGGAAGCTAGTGCAGCCAACAACCCCTGTAGTACTGTTTCCCTGTCAGAAGATTACTGACATGTTTACAAAGATGACATTCAATGCTCTCAGCAACAGCCAATCACCAAAGGATCCTCAGCTACCAGCTTGTGACTTCCTGCAGTGTATGCAAGCCAATCACTGCCCTCCCCCAGTCAGAAGCTTTACGAGCGTCTTTTACAATCAATTCCTCCAAGCCAATCACAGGTACATCCAATTCCTAATGGGTCCTCCAGCCGCCCTAGTCCCCGCGCAAATCCTCCTCCCAGGTGACCAGCACTAAACCCATCAGCCAACTTTCAAGTCCTCCCCCTCAACTTAGTCAAAAAACCGGTTTGGCACTGCCCAATCATATTTCCACAAAACTTCTTAATAGCTCCCTAACAATTTTTATTTTTAATTTATATTGGTTTAATATTTACAAGTTTTTTATAGTTATAATAAATGATTTACATTTAAATATATAGAATAATTTTATCATGACACAAGTTAAATTTAGATGATTTAATAATTATTAATATATTGTTTTCTATTA